>JASDQU010306680.1:84720-95430 GCA_032191745.1 Picea mariana
AGGCTCCAAGGCAGTGGTATCTGAAGTTTGACAGGTTTATGATAGAACATGGTTATAGTAGATGTCATTCTGATCACTGTGTTTATTTTAAAAGGCTAGAAAATGGAAGCTTTATTATCTTGCTATTGTATGTAGATGACATGCTTGTTGCAGGGTCTAATATGCAGGATATAAATGTGCTCAAAAAGAAATTAGCCAATTCATTTGCGATGAAGATTTGGGTGCTGCAAATAAAATCCTTGGTATGAGAATAACAAGATATAGGAAAAATCACAAACTGACATTGTCTCAGGGTGAGTACACAGAGAAGGTGTTGGAGAGGTTTAGAATGCAGAATGAAAAATCAGTTAGTACACCTTTGGCCATCCATTTCAAATTAAATAAGGAAATGTGTCCCAAGACACAGGAGGAGATAGAATACATGTCCAGGGTCCCATATTCATCAGCAGTTGGCAGCTTGATGTATGCAATGGTTTGCACAAGACCAGATATTGCACATGCAGTGGGAGTTGTGAGCAGATATATGAAAAATCCAGGTAAAGAACATTGGGAGGTAGTAAAGTGGATTCTCAGATACTTGAGAGGTACTAATAATCATGCATTATGTTTTGGAGGTTCAGAAACTATTCTACAAGGATATGTTGATTCAGATATGGAAAGTGATAAAGATAGCAGGAGGAGTACCACAGGGTATGTGTTTACTATAGGTGGAACAACAGTAAGTTGGATTTCAAAATTGCAAAAGGTTGTTTCACTTTCAACAACAGAGGCAGAGTATGTTGTTGCTACAGAGGCTAGTAAAGAGATGATTTGGTTACAGAGGTTTATGGAGGAATTGGAAAAGAAGCAAGAGAATAACAGGTTGTATTGTGACAGTGAGAGTGACATTCATATTGCAAAGAACTCAGCCTTCCATTCAAAGACTAAGAATATACAGTTGATGTACCACTTCATATGATCCACCTTGGAAGATGGACATTTGAAGTTGGAAAAGATACACACTAGCCAGAATCCTGTAGACATGTTAACAAAGGGAGTAACCAGGGAGAAGTTGAGTTCCTGCTCAGTTTCAGTTGGTCTTCAAGAATGAAGATCAAATGATGTTTGGATTCATTTCATATTTGGCTTATCAACTTGAAATTAAAATTTGATACTTTGCAAGCTAGTTGGACCTTGAGTCAAATACAAATATGAAATTTGGAATCATTAACATATCTACTAGAACATATGAAAAATAGGGTTTATGGTTTCCATGATGATATGATGATGGAAGAAAGTGGGTGTGTGGGTGAAATTTGAGTCCAAAAACCCTCCCATATTGTTAAGGCATGAAAATAGTCTATCTAGGTCAAATTGCAATACATACAGATATAGTTTGAAACAATTTCAACGTTGGCCCCATTCACATGTCATTGTTGCCCGCCTTTAGTATTTTTATGGTGTTGATTAAGAAATCAATGAAAAAGAGGTACTTTTTCATCACAAATATGACACAGATACATTGTATATACATTAATGTAGAACCTGAAAGAAAAATGAAGAAAGAATGACAAAAACTTAAAACTTGCATCAACCAAATTGTGTACTTTGAAAGAAAATTAGGGTTTATGGTTTACATGATGAATTGATGATGGAAGAAAGTGGGTGCATCATTCAAATTTGAGTCCAGAAACCGCCCCATATCATTAAGGCATGCGAATAGTCTATCCATGACAAATTTCAGTGCATACAGAAACTGTTTGAAAAAAGTTCAATGTTGGCCCCATTCACATGTCACTGTTGTCGGTGTCTAGTCCTAGTACAATTTTCGTTCCTTGTTCCTTATAAAATTCGATCGAAATTACACACGTCCCAAAATCTAGTACTAAAAGGGTGTATTTTTATGGCGTTGATTAAGAAATTAGCGAAAAAGAGGGATTTTTCATCAGTACAACTATGACATAGATACATTGTATATACATTAATGTAGAACCTGAAAGAAAAAAGAAGAAAAACTGATGCAAACTTAAAACTTGCATCAACCAAATTGTGTACTTTGAAAGAAAATTAGGGTTTTAAAAAATATTCTATAGAAATGACAAACACGTTCATCGAAACTTCGTTGATGCATGCAATACTGTGACAACAATATTGATGAAATCTTATACGATCATAATGGTATAAAAATGAAAGAGCTTCTCTTGGTTTCAAGAATAATTTATCCTCTACTAAACAAGGCCAACCACGTGAATGTGGAAGATCACATGGCCCCTCCCCTCCCCCTCACATCACTCTCAATTGATCCCCAAAACCCAATCTATAAAATAGAAAATAATCGAAAGCAACGTCCTATTAAGATTCATGCATAGAAACTACAAAACCAAAAATTAGTGAAGGTACATGAATTTATGTGTTTCTAAATGTTATTTTTAGTCTACCATGTACTTTAGTATATTGGCAACTATTTTCAGGTTTCAAATAATAATTAAACAACATGTAACATAGGATATGAAAACGTCTCATAAAACTTAAAGACATGTAATTAACCCATGACATTATAAGTAAATTATTTTAAGAGAATAATTCATACAAATTAAAATATTATATAGTCATGTACCTAATCCAACCTCAAAATCTGTGTAATCATCCTTATTATGTATCTTGATATTCTTCATTGAACTCGACATCTGTATCATCATCCGGTTCAGAAACGATGTTGAAAGGATTGATGATATCATCATCGTCATCAATGTCATTTTCGAGCATATTTTCATCGACAACATCATCAAGAATTGTAATATTGTCTCCTACGCCTCGATCATGATATTCTTCGTCTTCTTCATCTGTCGACCCTCCATGATCTTCCGGCTCTGTCTGATCTATCAAATCATCTTCTTGATCTTCAATATCATCTTCTTCCTGTAAATGAGTATAATTAATTGGCCTTCCTCTCGGATCATATTTAACAACAAATGACCAATCCCTTTCACCTGGAACATTTGAGTAAAAGACCTATTCACATTGGCTTGGAAAAACATAGCAATCATGTCATCTTTCAAACACTGTTGTTTTAATCATTGGAAATCCGTTGGCATGTTAAATAACAGTTCTTTCCTCATCACATTCATGCATTCGTAACCTATACCATTTGACATCAAACATAACTAATTTGAAGGAATTAAAGTCACACTCAATTATATTGTTTAAATAACCATAATATCTATTTTTAGATTCTCGGGGATGTCTGTCACTCCTAGAGGAAACATTAGTGACCTAGAATACTGCTGTTATCCCACTATCAAAAGTTTTCCTAGTTTCATCAAATTGTTTGATGCGAAATTTACGACCATTGCACCACATAGCCTTGTGGCGTTTCAACTGCAATATGTCAGTTATGACGTAAAAGATGCATTGTCAATTAATAAATTATCATATATTTATATAACTTTGAAAGTATATGAAAAATACAGTACACATGTAGTCACATTAATATAATATAAAATAACTAAATAAAATGGGTGAATTTTCTTACCTGTCCATCTTTCAAACCATATGCTAAATTAATTTCCCTTTGCATAACATTGACATCTCCGTTACGATGAGCTTCTCTAACCAATTCAGACAGTCATTTCCATGATAACCTACCTCCATTATGTTGTTTACATCTTTCAATCCATACATTCATACAGTCAAGATTATTTGCAATGTATAAATGCATCACATCCCACTCTTGAGCAACTGAATCAAAAAAACATAATTCACCAATATTAAATATTAGTTATAACGTCCAATATGCAGGTAATTATAAATATTTATAATTTATGAAATAAATTATATTAATATATTAATGAGTATGATCATATACACAAAAACCAAAATTTTATATGTATTATTAATATAAATTTTCACAATTATTAATATATTACCTCTCATTTTTTTCATTCTACCTTGCCCCAACAGATGCTCCTGATCTTCAAATTTTTTGATGGATTTCACATCCCAAATGTGATCCACTGTATTCATGGTTGACGTTGCTAATTTAGGAAGATACTTACTAATATACACCATGGATTGATATATCATATATCCCTCCACCATAGAACCCCCAGGACATGGTCTTTGTCTAACCAACACCTTCAATGATTTCAAGTGCCTCTCCACCATCCACATTGACCTTGTGTGAATAGGTCCACAAATTTCAATCTCCTCAACTTGGTCCACAAATTTCAATCTCCTGTATGAGGTAGTGTTCTTGTGCATTGAAAAATGTTGGAGGTATATACTTTTGCATTTCACACATTACATGGGGAATTTCTCTCTTCCAATACTTTATATAATCTTCATGGATTTCTTTCAATGACAACCATCTACATGAGATCATGACGCAAGAAAATAACATGTTTCAACATAACATAATATAATATATTACATTACAAGTAAAACATGTGTCATTAAGTACAACAATAATTTGAAAGAACATTTTGCATATAAATCACAACTACTTACCTCATGTATTTTCCAAGATCATATATAACTTTTTTGACGTTGTTGTCAAAGTCATTTGGGAGAGATAGTGGTAGAACATATTGTAACAAAAAAATGAATCGTTATTTGTTTCGACCAAAGTATACAAGAAAAAATAAAATATAATAAAAGTGTATAAGGCCAATATATATAAATATGTACACCAAAATTATTACCTTAATGAAGGTATGCCAATCATGTGTTTTTACCCCACCAAATTCACCTTTCTTCGTTAAGTTATTATTTATGTTTGAAGCAATACCCGTGGGAAATTTAATTCTTTGAATGACCTCTTTTACATCATTGCTTTGTTGCTCTGTTAATAACCATGGAATGTTATTTCGGTCTAGTACTCCATCTGATCTATTTGAATATCGGATCACACTTCGAATTGCATGATTGGCTTCCTGAATGTCAATACAAATTTTGACAATTTTTTCTTTGTCCCTCCTACCATCTATGATTCGCCATAACATTTCAGTCACATTCTTCCTGATATGCATTATATCAAACAAATGAGCTATTTTTAGCTCCTCATAGTAGGGAAAACTCATGAATTGAGCGAGATAACATTTCATTCCTCATGGAAACCCATTATTAATACCTTCATGATGATTGTGGCCTTCATGAAGCATATAAGAAATCAAAAAAATAATTATCAAATACGATAAAATAAATTCAATGATTAAAATAAACATTCAAAACATTTCATGATCTACGATACATTATGAAATTGAGTACCTTGATGATTTCTATTATATTCCAACCTCCATAGGTGAGGTGTCATTCTTCATGATTTTAAACCAGTCTCTTCTTTCCCATTGAAAAGATGTTTTTCAGTAGTACAATACCTATGGGTCTTAGGAAGAAGGTGCCTATACTCATCAAACACCATCTTTCCTAAACTTTTTGAATGACGATACTTCATCTTAGGGCCACAAAGTGGACATGCAAATTTACCCTTTGTTTTAAGACCTGTAACAAATGGATTAATGTCAATTATACGATGAGATTATTTAAAAATTAAACATGCACCATGATAACATTAAACAATTATATAGTATTAAAGAGCAATATTAGAATTCTACATGCCACAAAAATGTGTTAGTCTAGGGGCATCATGAATTTTCCATAAAAGTATTCCACAGGATTTAAATTTCTTCTCTCCAATTGGTTTACATATGTCATACATTGTGATGCCAACCCATAACTTTAGTAGCTCATCGATAAGAGGCTCGATATATACATTCATATCTTTAACCTGGTACTTACCTAATTGTTTTAAATTACACATAATTACTATAGAAATGATATCACGTAATATATATATAAGTAAATAAATAAACAAAAGATATTATGCAAAAATTGAAACAAATGAAAATGTTACATTCAAAAAATTAATGTAAAGAAATACCTAGAACTGTCATTGTCAACATTATGTGCTCCCTCTTTATTGATATCCAAGGAGGAATGTTATTGTTGATAAAAAAAATAGTCCACACTGAGTAAATAGACCTTAGCTCTCTAAATGGATTAACACCGTCAGCTGCTAATGAAAGCCTAACATTACGAGTTTCATCTTTGAAATCTGCCCATTTTTCCTCAATTTCTATAAATGCAGAACCATCGGCAGGCATTCGAAGAACACCATCTCCACTTATATTATGTGCATGGTAATCCATAAATTGTGATACGATTTCACACCTGAACAATCGCTGCAAACGTGGAATTATGGGAATATGATGAAGAACCTTTCGAGGCACCCTTTTTGTTACTTGATCAGTTTAATATCTACTGATAAGACATTACGGACATTCTGTTTTCAAAGCATGTTTTCCATAATATATAATATGGTCATTAGGATATGCATCTATAGTTTGATAATCCATTCCAATGTCTTTCATAATGGCATGCAAACCTCAATATGTGCAAGGTAAAATATTTGACGATGGTAACAAAAATTCACCTAACAATCTACAACATAACAAATAACTAGTTAATGTAAGAATATTAATCGTAAAAATTGCATTCTTATTTTACACATTAATTAACACTAAAAAAAAATAGAAAAAAATCAACATTTATGTATAATATGAGATGAAACATATTACATACCTTAGGATCTGTGTCATACAAGTATTCGGCAAATTATTCATAACCTTTAAGTTCACTAGCAACAATGTAGCAGAGAGAATATTTGCTCTTAATCCTTCATAAAGTAGGTTATTTTCCTTTTCTAATAGAGGTTCGTCATAAATACCATCATTATCCCCATCCTCATCTGGCTGCGAAAACAAATCTTGGATCATTTGATTTGTCCCATCATCTTCTTCCATGGGATCATTAACTTGATTTGTCCCATCATCTTCTTCCATGGGATCATTAACTTGATTTGTCCCATCATCTTCTTCCATGAGATCCTCATTTGCTTGGTCACGATGTTCCTCAGCTTGTACAACATCATTTCTACTAATACTTGGTGCAATATTATGCAGAAAGTTAGAGGGAAACTCTAACTTTATAATTACAAACAATCATGCAAAATTAGTGTATACTATAACAAACATTCAAACAATATATATATATATATAATTTTTTTTATAATTTTATATAAAAATTTTCAAAATAAAAAAAGATAATGAATATATATCTAATTACCATGAGACGATATTCATTTGATCCACCATCAATGTGCCCATATTTCCTACAATGTTTTGTAGCTGTTGCTATTAAAATTCTTACGGGACGTATGAGACAACATTTTTTTCAAGGGCAATAACATCTACCATCACCCTTTTCACCCGCTTTACTTTTTTCCCCACCTCTAACTATATTCTGCGACATTATTCCGCGCAACTTCTACACAAAAATACCCTTTCAGAACCGTCGTTGTTATAGCAAGATTGTCACAACATCTTTACATCATCAAATATTTATAGGTCAATTTAGGTCACTATCGTCGCAATTTCGATGATCGTGACCTATATATATATATATATATATAT
Source organism: Picea mariana (assembly GCA_032191745.1). NCBI lineage: Eukaryota > Viridiplantae > Streptophyta > Pinopsida > Pinales > Pinaceae > Picea > Picea mariana. The sequence goes on from JASDQU010306680.1 coordinate 92,229, forward strand.
ATATATATATATATATACCTATTTATTTGTTATATTTAGGTCACTTTGTCGAAGAAGGGAATGGTTATAATGGTCAATGTTCGTCGCTCTTGCGACGAACTTTGACTATATCAATTTAGACTTTGTTAAAATGTATAACAGTCAATAGTGAGCATTGCTCTTGCGACAAAAACAAAAGTTTGTCAAAATTGAGACAGTAGTCCACCATCTTGACGATAGTTTGTGTCTATCGATAGAGTGACGAATACGGGGTGGACTTAGATCAAAATTGAAAAAATGAACTTTTTTTCTTGAATTTTGTGACGAAAGAGTACTTTCTTCGCAATTAGTCATCGTAATTTTTCCAATATGTAGTAGTGTCCCCCTTTGGCATTGATGGATATACTCTGATGCAATATTGAAATTCATATCACTCATGCTCCCCCTGGAAACATGCCTATGTCCTCTACATCTCTGTGACCATTTCTCCCCCTGGAACTATGCCTCTGTCCTCTTCATCTGATGAATCTCTCCCCCTTTTTCATCAATGGCAAAGATATCTTTCCATCTAGGGCCGCTCCCCTGACTGAAGTGTCCTCTTTATGGTGCTTTATTGTGTACATATAAGACATATAAGATAAGCATTCGAAATCATGCATTTTGGAGTAGAAATAAATCTGAGTCTCTGGCGAAGATACTCAAAGGATTCTCGTGGAAGTGGTTTTGTAAAGATGTATGCCACTTGTTCTTTTGTGCTCACATACTCAACTCTGATGTTCTTTTATGCAACTTGTTCTCGTAGAAAGTGATACTTCATTGGAATGTGCTTCATCTTGGAGTGCATCACTGGATTCTTTGAGATACTGATGGTGCTTGTATTATCACAATATATTTGAATGGGATCATCATACTCAACCTGTATATCTTTCAAAGTTTGTTTCGTCCAAAGAAACTGTGTACAACATGATGTTGCTGCAATATACTCTGCATCGGTTGTAGATAGAGATAATGATGATTGTTTTTTTTATTAGTCATGATACTAAACACTCACCCAAGTAGAACACTGCTCCACTGGTGTTTTTTCAGTCATCAATACAACTTGCTCAATCTGCATCTATGTAGGCAATAAGAGATAGATCCTTTCCTTTTGGATACCATAATCCAAAATCTTTCGTTCCTTTGAGATATCTGAAAATTATCTTCACTACTAATACATGTGATTCCTTTGGTGTTGCTTGAAATTGTGTCACCTGTCCAACTTCCTGCATTACATTTGGTCTGGATGTTGTCACGTATAGTAGGATGCCAATCATTGACCTATATTGCCTTTGATTTGTAGACTTTGAATCATAATCTTTGCTTAACTTGCAATTGGTTTGCATGGGAGTGATAATTGGTTTGCAATATTCCATTCCAAACCTCTTTAGCATTTCTCTGATATACTTGGTTTGAGAAATAAAAATTTCTTGGTTGCTTTGACGTATTTGAAGTCCCAGAAAGAAGGATAGTTCTCCAAGTAATGACATTTCAAATTCATTCTGCATATCCTTTGCAAATTTCTGGCTTAACCTGTCATTATCACTACCAAAAATAATATCATCAACATAAACTTCAATTAATAAAATATTACCTTGACTTACCTTGATGTAGAGGTTGTTGTCTGCACTTCCTTTTCTGAACCTTGCCTGTTGTAGATATTTATCCAGTCTAGAGTACCATGCTCTAGGATCCCGTTTTAGACCATATAAGGCCTTCTTTAATTTGCACACATAGTCTTCATTCTCTGACAACTGAAATCCTTCTGGTTGTTCAATGTAGACTTGTTCTTCAAGTTCCCCATTCAAAAAAGTTGATTTTACGTCCATATGATACACTTTAATATTTTTGGAGCATGCATAAGCTAAAAGCAATCAGATTGCTTCCATTCTGGCAACTGGGGAAAATGTCTCTTCAAATTCGATTCCTTCAACCTATGCATATCTTTTAAATACCAATCTAGCTTTGTTCCTTGTAACTTGTCCATATTTGTTCAATTTATTCCTGTATACCCACTTTGTGTCGATCACATTCTTATCCTTTGGTCTTGGAACCAATTCCCAAGTGTCATTTTTCTCTATTTTATCCAATTCTTCATCCATGGCCTTGTTCCAACATTCATCCTTGTTGGCCTCTTCAAAATAGATTGGTTCAATCATATATGTGAGTGATAGGTGTGTTTGTTTTGGTGAATAGATTATTTTTCTAGTCTCAACTCCGACGTCTTTATTTTCGATAATCTGATCTGAAGGATGATTCTTTTGTACTCGTCTGCTAGGTGTCTTTGGAGGCACTTGCTAAAATTTCTCTTCTGCTTCTATTAGATTCTCTTCATCTTCCTCCTCTACTTCCTTTTCATCTTCTGCTTCTTTTTTGAAAAGTTGTTCCATTGATTTATTTTCTTCTTCCCTTAATTATGGTCTGCCTGTTTCATCAATTGTTACGTTGATGCTTTCTACAACTTTGTTCAATCTCAAATTGTAACACTTGTATGCTTTCCTTGTACTTGAGTAACCAACAAATAATCCTTTGTCCACACGAGAGTCAAGATTTCCCATTTTTCCATCTTCTCTTTTGATGTAGCATTTTCTTCCAAAAACTCTGAAGTGATTCACATTTGCTGGTCTTCCTTTCCATAGCTCATAAGGAGTTTTGTCAGTGTTGTTTCTGAGTATTACTCTGTTTTGAATGTGAAATTTTGTATGCACTGCCTATGTCCAAAATATATCTTTCAATTTGGAATACATTATCATTGTTCGAGCCGTTTCCTGTACTGTCTTGTTCTTTCTTTCAACAACTCCATTCTGTTGAGTTGTCCTAGAAACGAAGAATTGTCTTTTTATTCGATGACTACTACAGTATTCCATAAATTCCTTTGAAGTGAACTCTCCTCCATTATCAGATCTCAAGCATTTTATTTTTGAATCCATTTCATTTTCAACCATTCTTGTAGATCTTGAAGTTTTCAAAAGCTTCTGACTTATTCTTGAGAAAGAAAACTGCAGTCATTCTTGTATAATCATAAACTAATAACATAAAGTATTTCTCACATTTTAAACCCTTTTTTGTAGTTGGTCCAACTAGATCAGTATGCACAATTTCCAGTGGTCTTGTCATTGAATATTCCTTTGATTTGAACCTGGTCTTTGTTTTCTTTCCTTGTTGACAATGCTTGCATAAAGTGTTG
>JASDQU010306680.1:95480-122436 GCA_032191745.1 Picea mariana
CACACACACACATATTTATATAAAATTGACAAAATAAAAAAAGATAATGAATATATAGCTAATTACCATGGGACGATATTCATTCGATCCGCCATCAATGTGCCCATATTTCGTACAATGTTTTGTAGCTGTTGCTATTAAAATTCTTACGGGACGTATGAGGCAACATTTATTACAAGGGAAATAACATCTACCATCACCCTTTTTACCCGCTTTACTTTTTTCCCCACCTATAACTATATTCTGTGACATTCTTCCGCACAACTTCTTCATAAAAATGCCCTTTCGGAACCATCATTGTTATAGCAAGATTGTCACAACATCTTTAAATTGTCAAATATTTAGAGTTCAATTTTAGGTCACAATCGTCGCAATTGTGACGACTGTGACCTAAAATATTTCTTTTTTTTTACCTATTTATTTGTCATATTTAACGGTCACTTATAACGGTCATTCATTGCTCTTGCGACGAATGTTGACCATATTAATTTAGATAAAGTACATTCGTCGAGATAGCGACGAATACGGTGTTCACCTATAACGATCATTCGTCTCTCTTGTGACTAACGTTGACCATATTAATTTAGAAAAAGTACATTCGACGAGATAGTGACGAATATTGGGTGGATTTAGAAAAAAATTGAATAATCGAAATTTTTCTCTTGAATGTTGCGAGGAAAGAGTACTTTCGTCGCAAGTGGTCATTGCAAATTTTTCAATATGTAGTAGTGTGAGGGTTAGTCGGTCAACTATCCTATACATTTTCATTCAACTACCATTCACCAGTCCTTGAACTTCCTTGACTGTTAAGTCTTGTAGTTGTACAACACCTCCATCTGTGACATACTTTATCTGATACAGCCTTAGCCAATGCATTCTAAGCTTCCCTGGGTGTTGCAAATACTTACACTCATAGAGGAGAACCATATCTCCTTCCTTAAAAATATTCTTCTTGATATTCCTGGCATGTCATGCTTTATCTTTTGCTTTCTATACCTCCTGATGGAAACCTACTATGATTCAGTCCTCTTCTAATTCCATTAGTTGAGCCACTATTTCCTATGTTGTGGCCCTTTCTGTCATATATGTAATTGTTGAAATGCGCAGACTTGGTATCAAATAATCTAAGGGAACTATTCATTCCTATCCATACACCAATCTAAAGGGTGTGCCATGTTAGCTTCTTGCAGCTAGATCTATAATCCCAAAGTAATGTTGGTACCTTCAAATCCCAATCATCTCTGTTCACATTACAAATCTTTGTCAAGGCATTCTACAAAATCTTGTTGAAGGCTTCCATTGTTCCATTTTCTTGGGGGTGATAAGGAGTGCTCTTCTGGTGATGTATCTTAAATTCTTCAAGCATTGCCTTTGTATTTTTAATGAAGTGAGTCCCTTGATCACTCATCAATATTCTTTGATATCCAAATCTTGTCACTACATCTTCAAATACGAATCATGTTGCAGGCCCTGCGATGTAATCCTTTACCGGTGTTGCCTCAGCCCATCTGATCAAGTATTTTGTCATTGTAATGATATATCTAACTACTGATATTCTTGCTGGTGGATTAATTGGACCTACAAAATCTACTAGCCATTTACCAAACACTTGTAAAGTTACTTGAGGTCTCAATAGCATTTCATCCCTCCTATATAGTTTCCCAACTCTCTGATAGACATCACTCTTTTGACAATATTCCTTTGAATCCTTGTGTCTATTGGCCACCATAATCCTACGTGCAATACCTTCTACGCAGTAGATTTTCTTATGTAGTGTCCTCCAGAAATCCCTTTATGTGCCTTTGCTAAAATGATAGGGATTTCATGCTCCATCACACATCTACTTAAGATTCTATCTGCTCCAAGTTTGTATAAATGACTTGCAATCAACTGATAATCTGCAGCTCTGACCACCAAATTGTTCTTCTGCGCAGTAGCAAATTCTCTTGGTGCAAATCTTGTACTGAGAAAATCAATAATGTCAACAAAATACTCATCAACTATCTGTATTGAAAACAATTGTGCATATGGAAATTTGTCTTCCAAGTTACTGGGTTATTCTCCATTAGTTATTCTAGATAAGTGATTTGGTCCTGCATTCATTCTTCCAAGCTTCACCACTACTTCAAAATAAAATTATTGGAACAAAAGAATCCATCCACATATCCTTCCCCCCAACATTGGCTTATTGAATAAATATATTAGAGTAGAATGATCTATAAACATCTTGAAATGTTTCCCTAACAAGTATTGTATGTATTTCTGCAAAGCATACACCATAGATAATCCTTCCCTTTCTGTAGTGTTATAGTTCAGTTCTGAATCTGATAACTTTCTGTTGGAAAACCCAATAGGCTGATGTATATCACCTTCTCCTGGTTGGGTTAATACTGCTCCTAATGCTATTGCATATGCATCTACATGCACATGAAATTCATTTTCCCAGTCTAGGAACATTAAAATTGATGCAATAGCCATCTTCTCCTTCAAATATCCAAACTTTAGTGGCATTCATCATTCCACTGATACTTAGTGTCTTTCTTCAACAACTTCTCCATTGCCGCAGTAATTTGTGCATATCCTCGTATGAACTTCCTATAATATCCTATATGGCCCAATGTACTCTTCAACTAGCGCACTGAATTTGGTGGTGGTAAGTTAACTATGACAACAATTTTAGTAGGATCAACCAACAGACCCTGTTTACACACCACATGCCCTAACAAAATACCAAAGGGTGCGCTGAAAATACATTTCTTAATATTTAGTGATATTTTACAGTGTATGCATCTATTTAACATCAGCATTAATACTTCAACATGATCCTTCAATAGACTGAACATTGTCCAATCATCTAAGTAAACCTCCAAAAACTTATGAATGAAGTCCTTAAAAGATGCTACTACTACCCTTGACAAAATTGTTGGTGCATTCTTCAATCCAAATGGAATAACTGTATATTGAAATGATCCCCACTTTGTAGAAAATGTAGTCTTGTGTCTATCTTCTAGTGTGATCCTAATATGATGATATCCTGAAAACCCATAGGTGAATGAATAATCTTCTTGACCTCCTACATTCTCCAAAACTTCATCTGTAAATGGGGTAGGAAAATGATCATGTAGGCAAGCATCATTTAATTTTCTCAAATCTACACAAATCCTTATCCCTCCTTTCTTCTTTTCCTACACTGCCATAGGACTTATCCACTTTGACTCTTCTACAATTTCTATGACACCAACTTCTAGCATCTTGCCAATTTCTTCCTACACTTTCTCTTTGTATATTGGATTCAATTTGTAAGGTCTCTGTCAGATAGGTCTAGCTTTTGGATTCAAATGTATCTTCATCTCTCCAAGCTCTCCTTCTAACCCCTTCATCTCTGAGAATGTCGCTGTGAATAATTCATTGTATTCGTGAAGTGATTTTGTGATCCTTTCTACTATCTGATTATCCCAATAATCTCCAATACTTGCCATTTTTGGGTTTTCCGCAGTTCCAATGTTGACCTTCTTGATATTTAATGGTGTAGCATAATATTTTGAATCTAGATTGGGACCTTCTAATTCCCTTTCACCTTCCACTTATGGGATCTGTATATTATGAGGATTATCTTCTATTGGATCTTCTTCTTCTGCGATGTGATAACAATGTAGTAATTGTTTAATTGTCTATCTAGCCTGGTTCTGATATGCTGAGATTATTTCAAATTTTGGTTCTTCAAATATCCCGTCTCTTACCACTTTCAGTGTTGTATTGATCTTTGGACTGTCATGGTCAAAGGAAAATGTAACTATGAAATTATGTTGTATCTCTTCCCAGTTAACAGTTTCTCTGCGTTGTTCCTGTTCTGTGTACTAGTTCTTTGGAATGCCTTCTAGTATGTGAATAAAATGGTGTGGCCATTATTCTGGTGGTACTAATATCCATTGAAATATGCACTTATCTGCTTGTTCTTGAGGTTGTCCAAATCCCTCATATTTCTCCTCATATCTATGCTCCTTCTTTGCGCTGAATCTGGTGCGTAGTAACCTTTCACTAAAACCAATTGTTGATCGTTGCCTTGTGTGTATCGCACCATCTTGCAAGTGTATCTTTTAAATAAATATCTAATGATGGTAATGTATAATTTTCCATAACCTCTACCTAAAAATTTATTAAAAATTCTTCTAAGTCATTCAAACCATAAAAAGTAGGAGTTTCTCTTACCTCTGTACCAACCCATCTCAACGTGCGCATCATTCTGACACATCTCCTAGTAGATAATTCATATAGTCATTGCTACTAGTTTTCCAGTCTTGTGTCAGAGTTTGAAGCACAAGAAATAATAATCCTCCAACTGAGCATGCCATTTGTAGTTGGGTTGATATAATCTTCTTCGCACATGGTTTTTATGTATAATTGATTTGCATCATCTATAAGAATATTGTTTGTACCAGGTTCCAAATATCTTCCTCCTTCTGAGGGATCTAATGGCACAATAAATATGTATTCCCCTGATTCAAATATCATCTTCCTTGTCTTCAAGTTGATAATACTCTGGTTATCAAAATCCCAATCTAGACCCAACAATGTTGTATATGGTGAAGTATTATCTACTATGTCAATGAACTCAAAGTCTTCCATGGTGCACACACCATCTAAATCTACTGGAATCCCCTTCAAACTACCAATTGGCACCACTATTTTCTTATTTTCCAACTTCAACTGAATAGGTGAATATCCCAGTTGAGGTTCTCCCATAGCTTCCCAATTCTTCTTTGGCAGAACATTGACTTTAGACCTTAAGTCTAGTATGATATCCCCCATGTTAAAATCTCCTATGTTGCCATTCAATCTGAATTCCCTACTTTTTCTTCTCTTCTTATGGACTTAATTTACTCTTACCCCTTTTTCCCCAGAATTACACTTTTCTAACAAATTTGGCAGTACTTGTAAGGAATTTTTATCATTCAAAAATTTTACACATGACCCCAAAGAGTTTCTTAAGTTACTTACTTGTTCTGTAGACTACTCTTGATTGGTCTGATCAAATAATGAAGGCATGTCATACACTGGTATCTCATCTTCTAGTTTTGTTCCTAAAGTAGATGCAATATTTTCTTTCGAAATCTCCTGCCTAGCTTCTTTAAATATCTCTTTCTCTTTTCCCGCATCAAACTTCTATTCGGGTGTTGTATTCTTCCTGACCCACTAGTATTGGTCCTAATCCTTCTTGGATACACCTTCTCCTGTCTTAGCTCCACCTCTAGTAACTATGTTAATATTCTTCCTATCCTCTTCTCTATTTTCCACCCTGATCCATTGCACATTCTGATTGGTCTGGTTTCTCTTGTCTTGTATCTTTATCAAAAGTGTTGGACAATCTTTTGTTTCATGGTTTGTTGTGTGACAATACATACATGTCACAGGTGGTCATGGGAAGTCTCTTGCATAGTGCCCGAGTTTATGACAAATGTGACAAACTACTGGTCCTCGACCTCCTCCAAAGCCTCTTCCTCCATAGAGTCCTCCTATGAAGCCTCTTCTATTTCCCTAATTATCTCTGCGTGATGTATTATACTAATGTCCCTGATTATACTACAGCTACGCATTATTGTACTATGGTGGTGTTGCACACTGCTGCAGTGGTGGTCCAAATTGTTGTGCATTATTGTACTTCTTTTGTGCTTGAAACTATTGCACAAGATTATATTGTGGTTGTTGTGCAGATTTTCCTATTACATGTTCAAGCTGCACCATGTATGTATATGCAATCCTTTCTTTCATCATCTCCAATGTTCTACATTCCTTGTCTTCATATCCAACTGACTTACAAAAGTTACAAAATTTTCTCTTTGGTATTGTCTTCTACTTCTGCATTAGGAGGCAATGATAGGGATCATGCCCATGTGTTTTGAAAATCTCACACCATGGTCCTCCTAAAGCTAAATGTTTTGGCATACCCACTCCGATATACTGTGCAAATAATGGATACTCATCCTTGTGATGGCCTTTTGTCCTGCACATTGTACACCATACATCTTCTCTTTTATCCTTTCCTTTGTTTCGATTTAACCAGAATGTTAATTTGTTCTTATCTTGTTTCAATTCTTCCACAGTTGGATCTGTATGCTTGTATTGATTTTCTTCTAACTGCAATGTTGCTTGCATAGCCTTAGCCTGGCTTTGTAATTTATGTTGTCTCAAAGGATACTTCAAGTGTGGCAATAGAGAATTAACAAAAAAATATCTATGATGTGTATCAATAATAGTGTACTTTAACTTACCTTTTAGCCTCTTGAACTTCTGGTCTACTTCCTAGACTGATTCTCCTAGTTTCTGCTTAATCTCTATCATTTCATTCATAAAATGGTCTTCTGAGCTTGGTTTCTAAAATTCATTTATTCACTGCCTCTTTACCTCTACTAAAGTTGTAGGCATTCCCGGTGGATTATTTTTTGCAACACCCATGTACCAGTCTAATGTGTGGTCTTTGAATGTGATTTCCAACTACGCAACCTTTGTATCTTCATTTGTAATATTCTTTTCTTATGACATCTTCTCACGAATGAACAAATGCTTTTCTAGATCATCTGGATCGTCCCCTCGGAACTCTGGTAACCTAATAGTTGGATCTTGTCCTTCCATAGTGAAATTTGTTGAAATACCACCTCCACGCGGTGTAGATACTTGACTGCTACTTGTTGAACTTGCACTTCTTCTACTGGACCCACGTCCTATAAAAATTCTTCTACCACTAATCACTTGTTAGTTAACTGGTTTTTCTTCTTTAGATGTCGTGCTCGCACATACGGTTGTGGGTTCCACACTAATTCAGATCTATAATGGAGAGACTTATTTTGCATCAGACCCATGACCTTTGTTTTTCCTCTCATATGTGGCATGCAAGATATCCTCAATCTACCTTATGGCACGGACATCCTCTACCTCTTCCTCATCGTTCTCCAATCCCTCTTGCTTGACTACTGCCCTCTTCTTGTTATTCATCCTATACTGGTAGGGTCATCTGATGTGCGTCACACTTACTTTCCTTATGATTTCCCTAGTTTTTTCATCATCCATCATGATGGGGTCCATTGCATCCTTCTTTTGGCTACTCTCCATAGCCTTCTCCATTTCTCATATCTTCCTTAGTGCTTCCCCCAACTCCCCCATGTGCGCAGAGTGATCTAGTTTTCTAATTCCATGGTCATAGTGCCTTTATCATGTAATAATATCTTCATCAAGATCTAAAGATACCTAATGTACCTTCCTGTGGGTCCCCTCAATAAATATTTCTTTGCAACATTATATGACTTCGTTGTATCTACTGCAAACTTAGTGACAAACCCCGCAGTAATGTTTTATAACCAGAAATCTACTGTGTGCATGAATTTTTTAATAACCCTTTCCAATCACGCAATATTTTTAGTAGTCCACTCTATTGTCCTGATCTGATTAGTCGGATGGGCATCTTTCAAGCTCAATATCCACTCATGTAATAACTCTGGAAAATAACAGAAATATTCTTCATGCAAATCGGTAAACACATACTTGTGTAGATATTGATGTGGTGTGTACCTGGAACCCTTATAATCTTTCTGCGTGAACTCTAGTTGCTTTGTCTCCAACCATATTTCAATCTCTTTCTTTGTAGGATTCCATAGCCTGAACATCCCTTTTTACAACTGCATTTTCTTCACCAAACCCCTTCCATGTTGTCCTTATGAGTTCCAGGTAAAAACAAAACCATTTTTTGGATGTATGGGTTGACCAAGGTTCTACCTTAGTTCTCCAACAAAACCCTTTTCACCATCATCCCTTCTGGTAAACCATAAGGCTACACCACGCACATAGTGCACATCACAGTCTCACCCGAGATGGTTTATGGTTGAAAGTAGGACGCAAATGTCTGTAGTCATGGAAGGGATTGGGGATGTTCTCTTTACTCTTGTTCTACTTTATCATGCATTCTACCATAACATTCATTATATCTATCAATTTATCCATTCAAAAACATTCATCATACTAGTGTGCACTGTAAATAAACCCTAGCATATGCATTCATCCAACCATTCATTCATCATAAAGCATATAAAAAGAATACATCACACATAAATACACCATTTTACTATGGTTCACCCCCTCCTGAGCTAGATCCACAAATATATTCTTCTTATTTCTTATTCTCCATCAAAATAGTGTTGCGCACATTACATCATAAGGTTTAAGAATAGTACATGTGAGGATGACCAACATCACACCAAACTCGACAGCGTGCTACCTGAGCCCCAGTTATATCTCAACATTGATTCTATCTGAGCTTCACAGCTCTCAACAATACAAAACCTTAGACTCAAAAAGGACTCTCCAAAAGTAAGTTCTCTCTCTCAAAATGAACACTAAAGATAATCATGATGATGATGATGATACCTCAATATACCTCATACATCTTCTATTTATACTACAAAATTGGGTTAAAAACCTTACATTGACAAAAACCCTAACCCTAAGTGGACTCCACTTGCCCACATTCCAACTTCCTTCTGTACGGATGGTCTTCATCCTTTCTTTGACTTCCTTCTTTCTTGGCACACTGCTTCCATTGTCCTTTTCCGTGCTTTATCTTTCTACTTTTCTGGCACACGCTACTTCCTTTGGTCCATTCTCTTCTCAACTCCCAAAAATTCTTGCTCCAATAGAGATAAAACCATAATTGCATAAACTCCATCCAAAAATCAGCAAAGAACATCCATAACTTGACCTTCCAAAGATAGCACACTAAGTAGAAGAGATAAATATCTAAAGAGGGTGAAAATTTCATACTTGTTCTCACAAATGGTGAGTGATGAATCATGATAAAATGAACTTAGAAGGTCCTCTATTTATATGAGGCCTCCTTAACCAATTTGTCCACATAAATTTGTCAACAACAAATTAGAAGAGGGTCGACCCCCTCTATTTGTCTTTGTATTATGCCAAAAATAAAAAATACATGAAATAAAACCCTTGGAGGATGGCATCATGCCCTATAAAGGAGACATAGGGCTAGAGAATGTGACATTCATCCTCAATGAGTGGAACATTGGGCCTCCAAAGGCCATGTGTCATGATCCTGTGTGAAAACATGCCATGTCATGAGTCTCCTTAATTCAAACCATGGTCAAAACCATACAACTCATCAAACCCTAGCCTACAAGGTGACATCAATGGCTAGAGTGTGACATCCTAGGCCTCCAAGGGAAACTTCCTCCATCCTCAAGGTACAATGCTCATCATCAACGGTCTCCCACATGTGGGGTGTAGAATCCACCCTGTGGGATTCCAAGCCCCTTTGAAGGTTCAAGTAGCACATTTCCTTCATGAATAAATTTCATCGGGAAAGGTCCTGCAAAGACAAACAAGTACGCCATCCAAGAGTCCACAAGTCATATGAATCATTCCAATTTTAATAAAAGATCCACCCAAACAAGTGTATTAAATCCCCCCTTTTCAAATTAAATAAATGCTCAAAGACCTTATAAACTTTTCCAAATTTAGGTATGGGAGGGGTGTCATGGTGCCTTATTGGGTACGACAATCCTCAAGTCAAGGGATGTTTCCCAAGAAGACCCTATCTAGATAATGTAATGAGCATGAGGTGGATTGGGGAAAGACTCTTGGGCATGGGGTTCTTGACATATCAAGGGTTTATATTGCCTCATTTATGGATTCCTTTGTTGAGGGTGCAATGCATCCCTTCTTTTGTAATGCAACATTTTTCCAAGCCCTTTATTTTCCTTTTTCCCTTTTTTAAATTAGAACATTTATTGTTATGTGCAATGGAAATAAAAGAGCATCGCAATGCCACTTGAAGTTATAAGACATTGAGTGCCATGTGAACTTGGAAATTAAAGAACACTGCAATGCACTCCCCAATCAAGTGGGACATTTTACTTATTTTCTTTTAAAATCCTGTTATATTTTGATAGAGAATTGTTTCATGGCTCTCAGGATGTTAGGGAGAGCATCTAGAAGGATGGATTATGGATTTTATTTTTATATTACTAGTTGCAACACCTCTGGGCCTTTAGCCCCTTCTTCCCATGAAATGAGGTACAAACCCTTCTTGGGTTCAATTAACCCAAAAACCAAAAAAATGAGGAAATAGAGGGGGAAGAAGTGTGGAAAGTGTTAAGTATGAGTGGTAATGGTGCGATGAACCTTCAAAAAACCCCAGTAGAAACCATTTTCCCGAGGGTGATATACTTACTAGGATACCATGACAACCACCAAGATGAAATTAGGAAAAATATATAATTTCCAAGAAAACATTACATAATCAAGAAAGGACTCCTTGCAACATGCTCAAATGCCTCAAACATTAAAGTGACACTTACCATCAAACTGGAATTCTTACCTCATGAAGCAATGCTTGTTGTCTTCTGGGGGGAAAACCGACATAGTGGACGTTGATCTGCTATCGAAGATGAGTGGTGATGTAATCATATAAAGGAGAGGATCTGTATTCTACATGTGGGATATTTTGGTCAATATGACTCTCGACACTCCATGTCTTCTACCTACGAGCCTTGAGACATCATATCCTTAGTTACCCGTAGGCATTGGGGAGTAACATTTGGCTCCTACATGGGGACATGTTCTCGTTGTAGAGCACATCAGAACCTCAACATCCCCTGGTATGAACTGTCCCTACACACATTTAAATAAAATATCAAAGTATCGGAGGGTGGAGAACTCACCCTTCATTCATATGAGCAAAAATGATAACTTCATAAATCTAGAGCGGAACTTGAATTATTATTATTATTATTATTATTATTATTTTTTTTTTTTTTTTTTCTGATATTGATATGGGTATGTAAATCATATGAATGTAACATAGAAACATGAAGGGATTCAAGAAAAACAATATGTAAATCATAAATATGTATGCAAACTCAAGAAAAATGCAACTACACTACCATGACATGTGTTGCAAGATGCAAATTCCTACCCTACCCTACCTACCTTAATCTATCTTAGTTTTAAATGCTAGGTATAATCATATGACCAATGAAACCATCCTAGCATTATATAAGAATATCTACCCCTGTGATTCATCATAAACCAAAACAAGTATAAGTCAACCACAAAATGAAAATCTATTAAAGCAATAACTATACCATATCCAATCATAAAATCTAACGCATGGAGGTGGGAAGGAGGGACAAAATTATGCCAAGTCACATTGCCACAAGAATGCTCAATCCATCTCTAAATAGGGTTGTGATAATATGAAGACTCGTAAGGCTGACTCAGGGATCCTGAAGGTTGAATAACCTGGTCCTCATCACTCCCCAAGTCCTAAGAAGGGATGAACACGAATATGGAAGATTCCTAACACTTACTTGAGGGAAGTTTAAAAAATGGGATGTCAAATTTATTCTTAAAGCATCCAAACTACCCTTGAATTTTAGGAAAATCTTTTTCCTCAGAGACAAATTAGGATAAGGAACATGTTTCCTAGATACATCCTCAATGACATAGTGAGATAAAGGAAAAGAAGGAGGCTAGAAAGTCTCATCACAAGAATCCTTCTCTGGGAAAATCATGACCTCATCTTCATCAAGGTTAGAACATACGGGCGGTTTAAAATCCTCTTCATAGAATAAATCCAAGTGCTCAAAAGAATATGTATGAAACCCCCTAGGGTAAGACCAGAAATCATCATGAGAATGTTGCAATAAATTATCCATGGGTGGTTGGAACAAATCTGTAATCATGTCATCTTCATTTTTCTAGACATCTGAATCAATCACAATCATATATGGTTTTTCTAAGGGCAATGATTTTAAATGACCTTCAATGTCGTAAATGAGATCTCCACTATAATGAATCACATCCCATTTACATCTCCCAACATGTATAAACTCATCAATATTCTCAATCACATCATCACCTTTATTATAACATGAAGGCTATAAGGAATTCAAGGGTTCCTCTAACACTTATTTATTTTATGAATCATGAAATAAAGCATCATAGAGAATTTGGAAAGGGAAATAACTCACCACATTCTCTTCTTTTTGTGCAGGAGGAATGGAAGCTTGGATGACTTCATCAAATGGAGGATAAAACACCATCACTTTGTTTTCATGAGAAGCCTCTTCATGGATTAGGTCTTCAGAAAGGTGTGTTTCATTAAAATGTTCTTCTTCAACATATTCACAAGGAAACTCATGTTCTTCTTGGTAATATTCCCCAAGATTCACCTCTTTAGGCTCTCATTCTTCAATCAAGTCTTTGTTGTCTTCAATATAATCATGAGGTAATTCTTTCTCCTCTTTGAGGGATTGGTAACCCTCTTCATGAATCTCCTCGTCAACTTCTTATTCATGAATGCATTCTTCTTCTTCCTCATTAAATATAGAAAGTAAACCTTCACTTTGGAGGGCCACCATGAAATTGTGGAAAATGTCTTCATAACTTTGTGTTCTTGGAGCCCACCCTTTGAGGAATTCCTCAATGAAGATTGTAAGAGAAGATATACACTTTGGTTTAAGAGTATGCTCAACCTAGTCCTTTTGTATTGTTTCCATAGATAGAAAAAATAGTCTTATCAATACATCTTGATGTGTCACATCTATCTGTGAATCATACTTCAAGAAATTCACTACATGAGAAATAGACAAGGATGGGTCTCCATCAAATTTTTGACAATATGTTCCCCATCCCCAAGAAAATTGATTTGGGTATCCCAGAATATCTTCAATATCAAGGGAGGGAAAGATTTCATGAAGTGACCATCGTGCCATAATCCCATTACTTGAAAATAGACAATATCACAGAGTTGAGAGCAGGATGACACCTTCGAATATATCATTGGAGTTGCCAGATGATATATTTAGGATCATCAAAGGAAGGTGAGGGAAGTACCCTCACTAGAGTCTCCAGGTAAACTCGAGATACAAAGTCCCTAGGGAAGTTTACCAAAGATAATTTGTTGAGGAGAATGAGTCAATCGTCCCTGGAAATGGTGCTAAAATGTTATCACATGATTTGTACTTGTGAAAATACCACCACAAGTTCTACAAATCTTGCGTAACAATGGAATATCACACCACTATCACCTTAGCAATAACTTCCCTCATTTTAGTGATGGAGAAGGTCCATCATAGGGGAGGTTTCCCCGGTGACCTCAATGGATCAAAGTAGTAAGTATTATAGCAAAGCCTACCACCCCCTCTCTTGATCACCTAAAGTCAAGGTCTAGGTCAAAGGAAATGAGAGGTTTGAAGTTGTTTGAGTACCTTCCTGGAACAAGAACACTTTATGGAATATATATGATTATTTCCAAGTACAAACATGCAATTGATACCTCATAAGACACTAGACAACAATGATTGCTAATGGATGTTATATATTTGCAATAGTAAATTATTTCCAAGTACAAACATGCAATTGATAGCTCATAAGACACTAGAAAACAATGATTGCTAATGGATATTATAAATTTGCAACAGTAAAGAGTAGTACAAAAACATTAAGTAAATTATAACAAAAATAATTATGCTTTAGAAATGCAACAATTGACAACGAAAACTTATCACATGTCCACTAGATTAAATTCCAATTGTTAGATGCAATTTATGGGTATGATAGACCACCTTTACAAGAGTGTATGCATAAAATAAGAGTGTATTCATATGGTTGTAGAAAAATTTTGCAACAACAACAAGTTTACTACCAAATTAGGTTAAGTTAGTGTTAATAAAGTTAGTAGGAAGCTTGAGAGATTTGAAAATCAGATTTTGTTGATCAATTTCACCATAAGAGAGCTGAAAATTAGTGCCTTTAAGGGCTATGGAGTCTTTATAACAGAAAATAAAAATAACTTGTACCTTGATCTAGATGTAACCAAGAGGTAGGATTCAATCTCTGAGGTGCTAGCACATTAGGGCTTTAGAGGTTGAGTCTTAAAGAGAAGGATTTCTAGGGTGCAAGCACTTTTGGGCCCTAGAAACCTTTTCTCCCTTCTTGTATCTTCAACTAGGTCAAAACAAATCAAGAGTCTACGGCTAAAATCCTAAAGTGCTATCACTTTTTGGCTCTAGTAGTATAACCCTCGCTAGGATTTCTTCACAAATTTTGGACAAAATTAACCTTGTGAGAGGAGGAATCACTTATGCTCCTCTCTTAGAGTTTCACCAAGCAATACATCTAGTATGAACAAGTAAAATTACCATGTAACATTAATAGCATGGAATAAAATTTCATAAATTTCACTTACTTCACCACGATAGCATGAGATAAAACCCTAATTGTAGAAATTCCATCCAAAAATCAGAAAAGAACATTCATAACTTGACCTTCCAAAGATAGTGCACTAAGTAGAAGAGATAGATAGCCAAAGAGGGAGAAACATTCAGACTTGTTCTCACAAATGATGAGTGATGAATCATGATAAAATGAAATTATAAGGTCCTCTATTTATATGAGGCCTCCTTAACCAGTTTCTCCACATAAAATTGTCAATAACAAATTAAAAGAGGGTCGACTCCCTTTATTGTCCTTTACATTATGCCAAAAATAAAAATACATGAAATAAAACTCTAGAAGGGTGACGTAGGGATAGAGAATGTCAGGTACAAACTTAATGAGTGGAACATTGGGCCTCCAAAGTCCATGTGTCATGATCTTGTGTGAAAATGTGTCATGTCTTGAGTCTCCTTAAGTCAAACCACCTTCAGAACCATACAACCCATCAAACCCTAGCCTCCAAGGTGACGTCAAGGGATAGAGTGTGACGTCCTAGGCCTCCAAAGGAAACTTCCTCCATCCTCAAGGTGCAACTCTCATCATCAACAATCTCCCACATGTGGGGTATAACATCCACGCTGTGGGCTTTCAAGCCCCTATGAAGGTCCAAGTAGCATAGTTCCTTCATGAATAGATTTCACCAGGAAAGGTCCTGTAAAGACAAAAAAGTACGCCCTCCAAGGGTCCACAAGTCATATGAATCATGCCAAGTAAGACACTTTTAATAAAAGTTCCACCCAAACAAGTGCATTAAATCCCCCCTTTTCAAATTAAACAAATGCTCAAAGACCTTATAAACTTTACCAAATTTAGGTATGGGAGAGGTGTTGCGGTGCCCTATTAGGTAGGAAAATCCTCAAGTCA
Organism: Picea mariana; assembly: GCA_032191745.1. Taxonomy (NCBI): domain Eukaryota; kingdom Viridiplantae; phylum Streptophyta; class Pinopsida; order Pinales; family Pinaceae; genus Picea; species Picea mariana. The sequence continues at coordinate 110,628 of JASDQU010306680.1, forward strand.
AGGGATGTTTCCAAAGAAGACCATATCTAGATCATGTAATGAGGATGAGGTGAATCTGGGAAAGACTATTGGGCATGGGGTTATTGATATAGCAAGAATTTATATTGTCTCAATTATGGGTGCCTTTGTTGAGGGTGTGTTGCATCCCTTCTTTTGCAATGAAACATTTTTCCAAGCCCTTTATTTTCCATTTTCCCTATTTTAAAATGTGAACATTGAGTGCTATGTGCAATGGAAAGAAAAAGAGCACCACAATGCCACTTGAATTTATAACACATTGAGTGCCATGTGCACTTGGAAATTAAATAACACAACAATGCATTCCCCAATCAAGGGGGACATTTTACTTATTTTCTTTTAAATGTCCTTTATTTTTTTTATAGAGAAGCATTTCATGGCTCTCACAACATTAGGAAGAGAATATAGAAGAATGGATTATGGATTTGATTTTTACAGTTCTAGTTACAAAACCTCTGGGATTTTTTTCTTCTTCCCACAAAATGAGGTACAAACCCTTATTGGGGTCAATGAACCCAAAAACCAAAAAGATGAGGAAATGAAGGGGGAAGAGGTTTGGAAAGTGGAAAGTATGAGTGGGAATGGTATGATGACCCTTCAATAAAAATACCCCAATAGATACCCTTTTCCTGAGGGTGAACAACTTACTAGGATACCATGACAACCACCAAGGTGAAATTAAGAAAAATACATAATTTCCAAGAAAATGTTCCATAATCAAGAAACGACTCTTTGAAACATGCTCAAATGCCTCAAATATTAAAGTGACACTTACCATGAGACTGAAATTGTTACCTCATGAAGCAAGACTTGTTGTCTTCTAGGGGCCAAATCGATGTAGTGGATGTTTCTCTCTTGCTGATGATGAATTGTGGTGTAATCATGTAAAGGACGGGATTTATCTACTACGTGTGGGCTATGTTGTTCAATATGACTCTTAGTACTCCATGTCTACTACATATGGGCCTTGCGACTTCATCTTCTTACTTACCCCCAGGCATGGGGGGGGGTAACATCTGACTCCTAGATGGAGACATGTGCTCATCGTAGAGCACATGAGAACCTCAACATCTCCTGGTTTGATATGTGCCTACACACACTTAAACAAAACATCAGAGTATCGTAGGGTGGCGAACTCACCCTTTATTCATATGAGAAAAAATGATAACCACCAAAATCCAGAACGAAACTTGAAAAAGAAAAAAAATTATGATATCAATATGAGTATGTAAATCATATGAATGTAACATAGCAACATGCAAAGATGCAAGAAAAATGATATGTAAATCAGAAATATGTATGCAAACTCAAGAAGAATGCAACTACACTACCATGACATGTAATGCAACATATATACAATGCATTGTAGGATGCAAATGCCTACCCTAACCTACCTACCTTGATCCAGATTATTTTGAGAACACAATGAAGGAAGAAATATAATGAGTAAATACAGAGATACAGAAACATAGTAAATATATTTCCAGAAACATAGAGATACAATAATGCACAATTTTTATTAATGAAAGAAATGTACAAAAACTATAGAATTACAGAGTGAATGAACTCATTAGAATGGTGGCAGCTTATCTCTGAGAAGAGATGTGATGGCTACGCTCATTTGCAAGAATATGATCACAATGAGGCTCTAAAGGCCTTTTTAACATAAAGCATAAATGAGAAAACCCTAAACATCAAAAAACCTAGCCCTAGGAGATGAAGTGCAAAAAGTCATGTGGGCCCCGATGAGGTAAGTTGGTACATCAACTTCCCGGTGTCATAAATTTTTCATATGATCTTCATTTTAGGCACACAATAGCTCAGTGGAAATACCTATTTGAGAAATACATGTTTTTTAATCACACTTTGGCTAAAGCCTATAGTGTGACTGTGTCGCACCCGAAAAACATTGTTTAGGGCCTTAAAATGGCCCCAGAAGTTTGGGACCCAAAAAAACTAGGAAAAATCTGCCAAGGTGGAAACCCCTATTTTGAGCCAGTGGAATAGGTGGGTGGCCACCGATTTCATCCTGGATCATTCTTCCCCCTTTAGGAAGCAATGGTCCCCATTGCGTCAAGTTCCTATGGAAGATGGGGAATATTTTGTTGAATCTGAACCTTGGTGAATTGCTTTCCTTGTTGAATAAGTTGTCATTCTTAGCTTGTTGAAGGTTGTTATGAACCTATTGTTGGAGGGGTTGGATCTGTTCAACTGATCTAGCTACATTATCTACCCGAGTGTGGGAGGAATCTATTGGTGAATATGTGATATGAGGAGTATGAAGGGATCTATTTTAACTTTATTGGATTGGGCAGTGTGGAGGCACCCTCGTAGGTGACACAACAATATTTTTGTGCTCTTCTACAATTTTCTTTTGCTCTATAGAAAGGTCTTGGGAAGAGGCTATAATGGTTGCAGTGCCCTTTTTTTCACCTTCTACCCAGATTGTGAAGAGGCTAAACTTTGCGATATAAGATATTACTTTGCGGCACTGTTTTCTTAGGACAGTAGTTGAGACTACCTCTGGTATCCTATATAGATGATCCCCCAAAGTAACAATGACACTACAGGGTTGAGACTCATAAGAAACATGACGCTTCCACATATATGGCTAGCCTAACAAAACATCATAGAATTCTAGTGGGGAAACATCACACAATATCTCATCCTTGAAGGGCTTGATGTCATAGGACAGGCGACACTGTTGGCTGACACGAAGATCTCGACCCTGGTGAAGCCACCCAATGTTGTATGGTTGCAGGTGTGGTGTTGTTGACAAATCCAACTTATTGACGACCTCTTCTGAAATTAGGTTCTTCTGGCTTCCACTATCAAAAATAAAATGTTGTGGGGTCCCCTTCACCCACATCTGTGAATGGAAGAGGTGCTCCCCCTCCTCAAGATCCTCTGGTTCTTCTGGTTGGATTGTTGTGGTCACGAGACTCATAGTAGTGAGTTCTGCATCAATTATCTATCTCCTTTTATGATTGTCTTAATCAAATTCCAATTTGGGTCTTGGATATGTTTCTTTGAGCTCTTCTACCAATGACTATTTTGAGTGACATACATCGATGTTGTGCCAAAGGATTTTTTGGAAGTCGCGCCACTTCCCAGTGTCCTTCTTCATCTTCCCATTTCTCTTCTTTTCCTACGGCTTGGATTGGTTGTCTTGAGGTTGGCTATTCTATGAATTAGGGTTGCCTTTACCATATTTTGGTTGTTGCGGATTTGCATACCCAAATTCCCACTTTTTTTGTAGCTTAAATTTTTTCTCGGTTTTGACAGCATATCTATAAGTGGCTCCTAGTGATGAGATGTACAAAAAATCCACTTCGGTTTGAATGTAACTGTGTAGAACCCCATGGTATTTTAGAACCAGATGTCGCTCAGAGTCTTTGATACCCAGCTTGGTGCATAAGGTATGGAAGGTATTTGTGAATTACAACATCGTTTGGCCCCTCTCTTGATGTAGCGTGGTCTATCTCATGTACTGGTTATCATAGTTTCCCACAAGGTAATATTTCTCCTTGACCACATCTATAAAAAAATCCCAAGTGGGCTCGACCCTAAATATTCCAAACTACTATGTGGAATTTTTCTCCCAGTAAGTTTCCCACCAATGTTTGACATGGGGGAGGGCCTTAAGGAGCGCAAAGGTGATCTTTTCTCTGTTGTAAAAAGTGTAGACAAAGAAATAACCTTCTAGTAGATTTAACCACTTTTCCAAAGCATTTGCATCAATCTGACCTTCAATATGGGAATATCGAAATTAAATTATACCTTGAATGGGGAAGTGTCTCCAAAGTGATTGCTTGACGAAGACGTGCCTGCTATTGTTGGCAATTGTTGAAGGATTTGGGAAAAATCCTCCAATATTTTGTTCCTATGTTGCACAAGGGATTCTGCGAGAAACAACTTGATGGGATCTTCTACTCCCTTGCCTCTGTTTTCTTTTTCCCTGGGAGGCTTCTTGGGCTAGTGAGAGCGCTTTTCCTCAAGAGAAAATAGCTCAAGACCCAACTCTCTATACCCTGACCTCATCAGGGACATGCATTAAGAAATGACAAGGAGTAGCCTGCTCTAATATCACTGATCCAGATTATTTTGAGAATGAAATGAAGGTGGAAATATAATAAGTAAATACACAGATATATTTCCATAAACACAAAGATACATTAATGCACAGTTTTTATTAATGAAATAAATGTACATAAACTATAAAATTATAGAGTGAATGAACTCGCTAAAATGGTGGCAGCTTATCTCTGAGAAGAGATGTGATGGCTACGCTCATTCACAAGAAGATGATCGCAATGATGCTCCAAAGGAATTTTTAACATAAAGCATAAATGAGAAAACCCTAAACATACAAAAACCGAACCCTAGGAGATGAAGCCCCAAAATTCATGTGGGCCCCGATGGGGTAAGTTGGTACATAAACTTCCCGAGGTCGTAACTTTTGCATACGATCTCCATTTTAGGTGCATGATAGCTCGTTGGAACAAAATATCCAAGGACTACTCATGTTGTCATCACACTCTCGATAAAACCTACCCTATGACTATCTCACACCCAAAAAACGTTGTTTAGGGCCTCAAAACATCCCTGGAAGTTTAGGACCCAAAAAACTAGGGAAAACTGCCAAGGTGGAAACCCATGTTTTGAGCCAATGGAATAGGTGGGTGGCCATCAATTTCCACTCGGATCATACATTAATCTATGTTAGTTGTAAATTCTAGGTATAATCATATGACTAGTGAAACCATCCTAGCATTATATCATAATATCTACCCCTGTGCTTCGTCATAAAAAAAATAAAGTATAAGTCAATCATAAAAGGAAAATGAGTTAGCAGGCACTATACCATATCCAATCATAAAATATTACTCATGGAGGTGGGATGGAGGGACAAAATTATGCCAAGTCACATTCCCACAAGAATGTTCAATCCATCTTTGAATAGGGTTGTGATAAGATGAAGACTCGGAAGGTTGACTCAATGATATTGAAGGTTGACTACCCCTATCCTCATCACTCCCCAAGGCATGAGAAAGGATGAACAAGAATTTGGAAGATGCCTGAAAATTAATTGAGGGAAGGCATAAAAAATGGAATGTCAAATTTCTTCTTAAATCATCCAACCTACCCTTGAATTCTAAGAAAAACTTTTTTCCTCAGAGACAACTTGGGAAAAGGAACATGTTTCCTAGATGCATCCTTAGTGACATAGAAAGATAAAGGAAAAGTAGGAGGCTGGAAAGTCTCATCACAAGAATCCTGAACCGAGAAAATCATGACCTCATCTTCATCAAGGTTAGAGCATACAGGCAGTTTAAAATCCTCTTCGTAGAATATATCCAAGTGATCAAAAAAATATGTATCAAACCCCCCAGGATAAGACTGGAAATCATCATGAGAATGGTGCAATGAATTATCCTTGGGTGGTTGGAACAAATCTCTAAACATGTCATCTTCATTGTTGCTATACATTTGAATCAGTCATAATCATATATGGTTGTTTTAAGGGAAATAATTGAAAATGACCTTCAATTTCGTAAATGGGATATCCACTAGGAAAAACCACATCCCATTCATGTCTCCCAACATGTATAAACTCACCAATATTCTCAATCACGTCATCACCTTTATTATAACATGAAGGGTCTACGGAATCCAAGGTTTTATCTAACGCTTCTTTGTTTTCCAAATCATGAAATAAAGCATCATCAAGAATTTGGAAACGGAAATAACTCACCACATTCTCTTCCTTTTGTGTAGTAGGAATGGAATCTTGGATGGCTTCATCAAATGGAGGAGAAAACACCATCACTTCACCTTCATGAGGATCCCCTTAGTGTATTAGGTCTGCGACAAGGTGTGTTTCATCAAAATGTTCTTCTTCAACATATTCACAAGGTAACTCATGTTCTTCTTAGTGGTCTTCCTCAGGATTCACCTCTTCAGGCTCTCGTTCTTTAGTCAAGTCTTTTTTCTTCAATAGAATCATGAGGTACTTCTTGCTCCTCTTCGAGGGAATGGTAACACTCTTCATGAATCTCCTCTTCAACTTATTTTTCGTGAATGGATTCTTGTTCTTCCTTAATAAATCTAGAAAGTAACCCTTCACTTTGGAGGGCCACCGTGAAATTGTGGAAAAATGTCTTCATAAATTTGTGTTCTCGGGGCCCACCCTTTGAGGAATTCCTCAATGAAGATTGTAAGAGAAGATATACTATTGGGTTTAAGAGTATGCTCAAACCAGTCCTTTTGTTTTGTTTCTAGAGATAACAAAAATAATCTTATCAGCACATATTTATGTATCACGTCTATCTCTGAAACATACTTCAAGAAATTCACTACATGAGAAATAGCCAAGGATGGGTCTCCATCAAATTTTGGAAAAAATGTTTCTCCATATCAAAGAAAAGTGATTTGGGTATCCTAGAATATATTCAATATCCAGGGAGGGAAACATTTTGTGAAGTGACCATCATCCCATAATCCCATTACTTGAAAATACACAATATCACAAAGTTGAGATCAAGATGACACCTCAGAATACATCAGTGGAGTCACTAGATGATCTCTTTAGGATCATCAAAGGAAAGTGAGGGAACTACCCTTAGTAGATCCATGAGGTAAACTCGATAGATAAAAGGATTTGGGGAATTTTACCAAAGATAAGTCATTGAGGAGAATGACTCAATCCTCCCTGCCAATGGCACAAAAATGTTATTGTAGGATTTTTACTAGTGAAAATCCGACCACAAGATCTCCAAATCGTGTATAACAATAGAAGATCCCACCATTATCACCTTACCAATAACTTCCCTCGTTTTAGTGTTGGAGGAGGTCCACCATGGGGGATGCTTCCCTAGTGACTTCATGGGATCAAAGTAGCAAGTATTATAGCCAAGCTTACCACCCCCTCTCTTGATAACCTAAAGTCAAGGTCTAGGCCAAAGTAAATGAGAGGTGTAAACTTGTTTCAGTACCTGCCTGGAACAAGAACACTTTATAGCATATATATGATTATTTCAAAGTACAAACATCCAATTAATACTTCATAAGACACTAGACAACAATGATTGCTAATGGATGTCATAAATTTGCAGCAATAAACAATAGTATAACAACACTAAGTAAATTATAACAACAAAAATAATTATGTTTTAGAAATGCAACAATTGACAAGGAAAACTTAGCACATATCCACTAGATTAAATTCCAATTGTTAGATGCAATTTTTGGGTATGTTAGGCCACCTTTAAAAGAGTTTATGCAGCAATAAAGAGTGTATTCAGATGTTTGTAGCAAACTTTTTCAACAACAACAAGTTTACTACCAATTAGCCTAAATTAGTGTTAAAAATTTAGTAGGAAGCTTGAGAGAGTTGAAAGAGAGTGTTTGTTGATCAATTTCACCACAAGAAACATGAAAATCAGTGCCTTTAAATACTATGGAGTATTTATAACAACAAATACAACTAACTTGGAACTTGATCTAGATGTAACCAAGAGGTAGGACTCAATCTCTATGGTGCTAGCTCATTAGGGCTTTAGAGTTTGATTCTTAAAGAGAAGGATTTCTAGGGTGCAAGCACTTTTAGGCCCTAGCAACCTTTTCTCCCTTCTTGTAGCTTCAACTAGGTCAAAACAAATCAAGAGTCTAGTGATAAAATCCTAAAGTGATAGAACTTTAGGGCTTTAGGAGTCTAACCCTAACTAGGGTTTCTTCACAAATTTTGGACAAAATTAACCTTGTGAGAGGAGGAAGCACTTATGCTCCTCTGTTAGGGTTTCACCAAGAAATATGTCTATCATGAACAAGTAAAATTACCATGTAACATTAATATCATGGAATTAAATTGCCCAAATTTCACTTGCTTCACCAAGATAGCATGAGATAAAACCCAAATTGCAGAAATTCCATCCAAAAATCAGTAAATAACATCCATAACTTGACCATCCAAAGATAGCGCACTAAGTAGAAGAGTTGGATAGCCAAATAAGGCGAAAATTTCAGACTTGTTCTCACAAATGGTGAGTGATGAATTATTATAAAATGAAATTAGAAGGTCCTCTTTTTATAGGAGGCCTCCTTAACAAATTTCTCCATATAAAATTGTCAACGAGAAATTACAAGATGGCCAACCCCCTTTATTTAATTTTACATTATGCCAAAAAAAAAAAAATACATGAAACAAAACCATAGGAGGGTGAAAGCATGCCCTAGAAGGGTGACGTAGGGATAGAGAATATGGCGTCCAACCTCAATGAGTGCATCGTTGGGCCTCCAAAGGCCATGTGTCATGATCATGTTTGCAAACATGTCATTTCATGAGTCTCCTTAAGTCAAACAACCTCTGGAACCATACAACCTATCAAACCCTAGCCTCCAAGATGACGTTAAGGGATAGGGTGTGAAGTCCTAGGCCTCCAAAGGAAATTTCCTCCATCCTCGATGTGAAACAATCATCATCAATGGTCTCCCACATGTGGTGTATAACATCCACCATGTGGGATTTCAATCCCCTATGAATGTCCAAGTAGCATAATTCCTTCATGAATAGCTATCATCGGGTAAGGTGTTGCAAAGATAAACAAGTATGCCCTCCAAGGGTCCACAGGTCATATGAATCATGCCAAGTAAGCCACTTTTAATAAAATATCCACCCAAACAAGTGCATTAAATCCCCCTTTTCAAATTAAACAAATGTTGAAAGGCCTTATAAATTTTTCCAAACTTAGGTATGGGAGGGGTGTCGTGGTGCCCTATTGGATAAAACAATCATCAAGTCAAGGGATGTTTCCCAAGAAGACCTTATCTAGATCATGTAATGAGCATGAGATGGATTGGGGAAATACTCTTGGGCATGGGGTTCTTGACATATCAAGGGTTTATATTGTCTCAATTATGGGTGCCTTTGTTGAGGGTGCCCTCACTTCTTTTGCAATGCAATAGTTTTCCAAGCCATTTATTTTCCTTTTTCCCTTTTTTAAAATATAAACATTGAGTGCTATGTGCAATGGAAAGAAAAACAACACTACAATTCCACTTGAAGTTGGAACACATTGAGTGCCATGTGCACTTGGAATTTAAAGAACACCACAATGCATTCCCCAATCAAGTGAGACATTTTACTTATTTTCTTTTAAAAGTCCTTTATTTTTTGATAGAGAAGTGTTTCATGGATATCAAGATCTTAGGGAGAGGATCTAAAAGGATGGATTACGGCCTTTATTTTTACAGTGCTAGTTGTGACACCTTTGGATCTTTAGCCCCTTCTTGGGGTCAATGAACCCAAAAACACAAAAGATGAGGAAACAAAGGGGGAAGAAGTGTGGAAAGTGAAAATTATGAGTGGGAATGGTACATTGACCGTTCAAGAAAAACCCCCCAATAGCAACCATTTTCACGAGGGTGACCAACTTACTAGGATACCATGACAACCACCAAGGTGAAATTAGGAAAAATATATAATTTCGCAAACATTCCATAATCAAGAAAGGACTCTTTGCAATATGATAAAATGCCTCAAATATTAAAGTGACACTTACCATGGGACTGGAATTGTTATCTCATGAAGCAATATTTGTTGTCTTTTGGGGGGAAAACCAGTGTAGTGGATGCTACTTTGCTGTCGACGATGAGTGGTGATGTAGTCATGTAAATGAGGGGCTCTATCTACTACATGTGGTCTCTTCTAGTCAATCTAACTCTCGAAACTCCATGTCTTCTACCCACGGGCCTTGATACAACATCTCCTTAGTTACCCCTAGGCATGGGGGGGTAACAGATCCCACTAGGGGATGGACCAATAATTCCTTGAGAAAACTCATGCCACCACCTTGAGCATCCAAGAAGGAATTTGCTACATGAAGCTTTAGGACTCTATCTAGTGTCAGGAGATGTAACATCCTTCTTGAAGTATTTGGTGTTAACGAGACCAACATTCTTCCACTTTCCTTAGCTTCAATGAGCCAATGCTTTGAATCAAATCTCTTAGCACACCAGGTGACTAGTTCTCTGAAATCAAACACCTCAAGTACATATCCGACTTTCACTACCCTCTATATCCAAAACAAAAATTGAGCTTGTCCTCCAAAGACAAATTAGAATACACTTATATGCTATAGACCACTGAAAATCCCTACTTTCATGAGCCAATGAATTCACTGTGTCTCCAAAGAATGGTTATCTCTTCTTCTTGTTCGCCATCTTTTTCCACTTCCAATGCATTTGGGTAAGTGTGATGATTACATGTTTAACTTTGATTTCTTGTTTGATAGGTACCCCTTAATCACAAATTAGGGGTCAATTCATTGTTTAAATTTTCCCCTTAGTATGTTTAGTGCATGTTGTTCCTTAAATGGTAACTATTATTTGCGTACACGAGGATCAGGGGAAATGTGAAAGAATTAATCCTTATTAATTAACAACAGTCATTCTCATCGTGTGGGAGTTGTGCAATGGATATCTTGGGATTATCTTGGGAAAACCAATTGTATCCTATGTGGAATATGTGTGTTGTATGACATGGCATGCGGGTGAAGGAATCAAGAGTACGATGTGGCATGTGGGTTGTGAGAAGTGTGAAGTTTGGGTGAAACCCTAAAACCATTCACAGACAACCTACCTAGAGAAGATCACACACAACTTGCAAGAGAATTGAGAGAGAGAGAGAGAGATAATAATGAGAGAAAGAATGAGAAAATCTATTAACATAACATAAATAATGAGTAACACACATGCATATAAGTAATCCAAGAGAATCAATGCATTAATCTTAGGGAGTGCATGTACCATATGAGTAATCTAAAGGAGATTTGGACACTAAATCACTATAATGGGAATCAACTGCAAGCTAGTCTCAGTTAATTGTTTAAGAGGAAATAGTTTAATTGAGTGACAAGTGTGGAGACCAAGAATAATGCATTCATGCAAAGGAATTGTGCCATCATGCCATAAAATCTAGGAAATAGATGCATGTGTATTCTTCCACTAGTCAACCAAGATCAATTGTGGTTGAACTAAATTCCTAACTGAAGTGACAATGTGCCCTACCTTTTAGGAAGTGCCTAATTTTTAGGAAATAAAACCTAAAAAATAAGGGACCCTCACAATGATTAAAAAAAGTCTAAAAAATAGGGGACCCTCACAGTGACTAGCAAACTTAGGAAAAGTAATAACTAGGCGAGTGTGTAATATCTCCAATAGGAATAAGGATGATGCAAGAGGGGAGGGGAAATGTTAGGTCATCCTTCCGCATGAGCCAACAAAGCATATGAAGAAAAATCTAAGTATATAATGCAGGATATAGGGATACGAGTTTGTGAGATGAGAGCATGGAGGTTTTGGGGACACAGGGGTTTGTGGGTAATGAAATATGTAGGAATGTGGGTTTGCAGGATGTTGGGATTTGCAGGGTATGGGGATGTGGTCAACTTTATGAATATTTCACATCCCGCCTCCGCCTACTAGACTTAGGTGTGATGCAGGATGCAGATGCAAGGGGTTTTGACAAGGGTATTATGACCCCGCATCTACACTGCTAAGAGATTAGGAAATGGGGACCAAAAGGGGAAAATATACATAGGTAGAAGGGGTTAAAAGTTATTTACAGTCGTGAAGATTGATCAATGATAGCATTCTTTGGCATTGGATTCAAGTGCTTATGATCCAACTATATTGGTTGTGTGATTGTCAGTGGATCAAGAAGTGGCAGTGTATAGGGATTTAGTAACTCCACATTGAAAATTATATGGATAGTTAGGTATATTGGAGGAAG
>JASDQU010306680.1:122456-138253 GCA_032191745.1 Picea mariana
CTTTGGCATTGGATTCAAGTGCTTATGATCCAACTATATTGGTTGTGTGATTGTCAGTGGATCAAGAAGTGGCAGTGTATAGGGATTTAGTAACTCCACATTGAAAATTATATGGATAGTTAGGTATATTGGAGGAAGGTCAAGTACAAAATAATTTTCTCCCTCTACTCACAGTTTGTTACTAAGAAGTATATATAAGAGGCTTGATTTTGTAGTGGGAACCTTTGAAGTGTTACTTTTAAGGCTATAACTAGACCCTATCTCCAAATTGAAAGTGATGAGGGGAACTATGCATAAAAACAAGTTATTTTACCTCATATAAAACCCTCTGAGTACTTCCCCATGATCCATGGATGGTAAGCGAGGCAAACCATCGACCCTAATTATGGAGCCTAATATCGAGGAGATCAAAACAATTGAACCCGTGACCTCCCAAACTTTAGGGGATATATATCACATGATTTGTATTGGATCATTATATAATTTTTCATCTATATTGGTACTTTCTAGGTGGAAAAATAGAGGAATTGGCTTGCCAGGTCCATTTTAGCGACAGGTCCTAGTTTGGAGATTTAGGGTTCAGAACCTTCTAGATCCATTTAATGCATCAAATGAAAGTTTTTTGGGGTGAAAACTTTGTGAGCATATCTCACAATCCCTCAACATTATTCTACACATTGATACATTTCCAATGGTGAAAACATTACCTCAATCAGAGCTCGTATGCAGAAGTTATGCCTTCCCCAAGTTGACCTACCATGTTGACCACCATGGTATCAAGTGGCTGCCACGTCAACCCCCATTACTCACACATATGGGGCTAGGTACTTATGGAATTTCAATAAGATTCTAGAAGGTTCAAAATATAACACTAATTGAGGATTGAGATATGCAAGAACCCTAACCCTAGACGATCATTAGGCCATGTTAAATACTGGGTCACTATGTGGAGAAAGAGTTTCATTATTTTAGCATTGTACTTGTTCCATAGTTGAGAAAATAATATAGGAGTGGGATTTGAGAGCATAAATGATCCAAATGGATGTCGGTGGCCTCCCACCTATTCCAACTAGTTCATTTTGGCAATTGTTTTCCTAGTTTTCGGGTCCCTGTCTTACGGGGCCGTTTTGAGGCCCTAAACAACGTTTTTAGGTCTTGCCACAATAAAAAATGACCTTTCCAATAGGCTATGTGTATTCCTCGAATAGACCTTTCCAACGGGCTATCGTGCGCCTAAAACGAAGATCGTATGCAAAAGTTACGACACCGGGAAGTTGATGTACTAACTTACCCAAACGGGGCCCACATGAATTTTGGCACTTCATCTCCTAGGGTTAGGTTTTTGGATGTCTAAGGTTTTTGACGTTCTTGTTTATTGTAAAAAGGCCTTTAGAGACTCATTGTAATCATATTATTGCGAATGAACGCAACCGTCACATCTCTTCTCAGAGAGAAGCCACCGCCATTCCAACAAGCTTGTTTTCCGCTGCATTTTACAGTTTCAACTTATTTCCTTATTAAATAGAAAACCAGTTTTACTGTATCTTTGTTATTCTATGTTAAGCATATTTTAATAATATGTATTCATTTATTTCTACTCATAAAATCCAGATTAGTGGTATCAGAGCGGTTTGCTCCTTGTCGTCTTAATGCATGTCCCCAACAAGGTCAAGGTACAAAGAATTGGGTCTCGAGCTTGTTTCTCTTGAGGAAAAAATCTCTCGCACACCCAAATGACCTCTCATGGCAGGAGAAGAAAGATGACTGTTAGGACCCTGAATTGTCCCTTTTTCACTACACCTTTTGATCATTCAACCTTCTCATTCCTAAGCTAAATGACTATTATAATGAGCACCAAGACCCTTTTTCCCAAGGTATGAACTATTCATCTTGCTTTTATGTTTTCATTTACTTAGCATGTTTGATTGATAATGTTCACATATTTTACCCATGAAATAATTTAACTAATGATCAAAGTGTTAGAATAGCCCACTTCGAGAAACTCGTTGCTGTCACAGCTATGTGCGATGTCTGGACGCTGTTACAGGACTTCTGCAATGTATGTCCATCAATCCGGGAAGCTGTTACAGGACTTATGCAATGGATGCCCATCAATCTTAGAAGTTGCTACACAATTGCTATGATAGAAGCCTATTAATCTCGGAAGCTGTTACAACAGACACCACCAGTCCTGTTGTGATACGACTGCTGCAACACCTGTTGATTAGAATGTTGGCTCACGATGTTGATGAAGGAGAATTCAAGATTTTGTATTGATGATATCTAACGAACAGCCGGAGAATCGGGGATTCTCAGGACTGCTCTGTTTCTAAACAACTAATTGACTCTAACTTTAAATAGCAGATATTTTGTAATGTAAAGGGTTGTTAGTCTTTTTGCTGGAACAAAAGAAAGTAACGATTATTGTACACATACATCTTTTTGGCAATTGAATGAAGAAGTGGATTGAATTTCTTTAGCGACTGTAACCTATCTTCTGAGTGGATTTAGTGAGAAGGAAAGGGCCCACCTTCCTCACCGATTCCCCTCTGTTTCGAATTCTAGACTTAGTCGTTTTTATTTCAAATGGTTTAATTGTTAGATATTTCTGAATACAACTGTTGTTATAGTTTAGTTCCTTCTTGGTAAATGTGCATAAACTTGTCTCATGAGAATTAGGAGTCAGTTGCTGAACATGGATGGAGAACTGCTTTTCTTCTTTTCTGCATTAGGTTAAAATCTTGTTTTGGAGAATTAAAAGTGTGAAGTAGCTTCTTGCAATAAGTAGATTTCCTTTCTGAAATAATATAGAATTTCTTCCTGCAAAAGTAAATTTGAAATTTAGATTAAGGTAGGCAATTCATGGTCTTTGTAGATTCATCAGTTCAGATTGCAATTATGATTTTAATTCTATAGCACTCCAGTTGTATCAGCACAATTGTGTTAGCAATATTGTTTGTTTGATTTTGTTAAAAAGAACTTCCCTACTGCAATTAGATTAGAGATGCTTTCATAATCTAGCATAGACTGTGCAGAATTATCTTGAAATAACAAACTTCCCTGGGTTGACAATTCATATTGAATACTTTGATTATCCATTCAATTAGACAATTAAAGTGCCCAACATTTTGGCGTCATTGTCGGGGATGATAATTGTAGATTTTGGTAAGCACATTAGTTTTTTTTTTTAGGAATGAATAGTCTACATGAATCACCAAACACGAGAACGAACCCCCCAAAATACTAACATTGCATGCACCAGAGGACGTGAAGGAAAAAATCCTAACATACTGGGAACACAGAACATTTTTGATGAGATTATAGCCAGAGCAGACTCTTCTTCAGGATCCATTTTTCTCCCTGCCAATCCTCCAAGAGGACGTGATCTACAGTCAGCAGAAACACCCCCTCTCGAAACATCGTTCTCATCAAGGGGTGAAGCTGAAGTTGTAGCTGAAAGCGAAGCTGAAGATTTGTCACCAACAAATCAGCAAGCAACACTGGAGAACATTGAGGATCAAGGTAGTATAGCCTCGAACCGAGAAAACCTAGAAGAAGTTGTTTATCAGATCAACAGTCAGATAGTCACTAAGAAAGAGTGGGAAGATGTTCATATTGAGTGGAGGGAGAGAGCACATATGGAGAATCAAGGGGATAATGAAGAAGAGATCTACCAAGAGAATCCATCGAACAACGAGGATCAGGTAAACAATGAAAACACTATCTCTACCCTGGTTTTTCCTATTTCTGATGTTCCCACACGAGGAATGGCTACTATGAAAAACATACCTCTCTCGGCTCTCCCAAATTTTTATGGATTATCTACTGAAGATCCGGATGAGTTTCTGTTTGAATTTGACATTTTGTATAGAATCTATGACTACGCTACCACTGCGTAGAAGCTCAAACTATTTCCAGTCACATTAAAAGGAAATGCGTTAAGATGGTTTATGAGCCTTGGAGGGGAAAACATTTCAACATGGATACAAATGAGGCATCTTTTCCTGCACAAATACAAAGACTACTGTCGAACAAGGGAACGCAGAGAGGAGTTGTTCAAAATGTCACAGAAGGAGGACAAGACCCTTGAAGACTTTGTGGAGCGTCTCCAATGCAATCTACAATGTTCTGGCCATCTGGATGTGAGTAAGGACATTCTGAAAACAATTTTGCTAAAAGGAGTTAAAGAAGATTGCTTAGATATGTTGAATATGCTTGGTAAAGGAGATATATCTAAGGAATCCTATGAGGACATTGTATACCTCTGCAAAATATGTTCTTGAGGATCTACAAGGAATAAGTCAGCTACCAAGAATACTACTTTTTCAAGGGTACAGAAATCAACAAATGGAGGAGCAACAAGAGAAGAAATAGGTAATATGTTAGAAAGTTTCAAAACATAGATGATTAACTCTTTTGCCTCACAAATGGATACTTTGCAGGTCAAGCAGAAACAAGTAGAACCAGAGCGTTTTTTGTCCAAAATGTAGGAAGAAACATCCACCAAGGGAGTGCCCACTGAACAGTGTCTAGGTATGCCTTATTTGTGAATTAGACCATGCCACTGACCAATGTCCTTCTCTACCAGGGATAAAAGCATCAATGAAGGCAACTAGTGAGGAGGCATAGGCTTCCTATCTAATTACACAAAGGAGACAATGGAAACCAAGAGGTCAAGGTATGAATTCTCAATTCTCTCCTCCAACATTTAATTATTGGAACAATCAGCTACCACATGGCCAGTCTAATGCCCCCTTTCCAAATCAAATGCTACCCTCTTATCAGGATCCAAATGCATGGTTACCTATGCCCCAAAAACTGAATCACTATGGGCAATGGAACCCATATGGGAGAGGTCCTCAACAACAACTCAATTATCCAAGCCAACACCAACCAAACTTCTTTCAACAACAGTTCCAACCCCCATACCAGCAGCAACAACTGCAATTGCCTCCCAATAAATCACCAAACAATACTCCCTTTCGAGCTCAAATGCTTATGCAACCTAACCCAAAACCAAATAATAAGGTCGGTCAGAACATAGACATACTTAATCTGTCAGCCTTATCTATTACTCCTATGCCTTGTGATGAAATTCACTTAAGATCAGGGAGAATAGTTGAGCCAATAGTTGAAGATGCTCCATCTTCATAATCAAATAAGGAATCAGGGGAGAGATCATCTGCTGATACAGAAGAAATTGACCAACCCATTCTAGAAACAGCAAACCCACCATTCCCTAAAAGACTAAAAATTACAAAGCCTGTGGAATTACCATCTTTCAATCTCCTTGGAGAATTGCAAAATCTGCACGTTAATATTCCACTACTGCAAGCAATAAGGGATGTCCCTATTTATGCCAAGACTGTGAGGGATCTCTATATCAGAAAACCTGGACGAAAACCTAAAGATCCCCTCACAGTGCATGTAGTGGGGGATTTGTCTGAGCTAATGCTAGGAAAAACTCCACCTATTAAATATGGCGATCTAGGAAACCCTATTGTCACAGTTAAAATCGAACAGACATCTATTCAGCATGTACTAGTTGATTTAGGGGCAACAATTAACATCATGCCAATAGAAACCATGCAGTTGCTGCAACTCAGAACAAAAATCCGACCTACTCCTACTGTTCTAGAATTAGCTGATCACTCTACCATCATACCAGAAGGATTAATCAATGATTTAGTTATTTCAGTAGACTCATGGGAGTATCCTACTAATTTTGTCGTGTTACAACCCAAATCCATTCTGGGAGGCCATCCTCTAATTCTGGGACAACCATGGTTAGCAACAGCTAATGCCTTCATAGGTTGTCGATCTGGTTCTATGACCATCTCTGATGGATACGACACAAAAAAACTTACCCTGTATCCTCATGCTACACCCAGTGCAGAACCTGAAAACTCTCTATGGATGGACACTGAGGCTGAAAGTGCTCTTCCTGTGCTAACTATAGGAAAGGCCCTGAGTTTCAAGGACGAGACAAAGGATGAGTTAATCAACTTTTTTATTTTTGACCCCTCTGTTGTTACACAGCACACACACCACCAATTGATCAGAGTTTTTGACCCTATGGCCCAGGAAGAAATGAACTCGGAAATGTCCTCAAAAACTGCTGATAATCAGAGTGATTCAGCTGTAACAATAGTCGCTGTAATAGTAAACGCTATAGCAGCAGATGATGAAACAGTAACAACTGAATTAATTCCTACAATCAGTTCCAAGAGCGTCGCTGTGGAAATCGAACCTGGAAAAACCTTGAACATCAATCCCGATCTCTCCAACGTTGAAACTCGTCGACTGATGAATTTACTGATTGAACATAAAGAAGCATTTGCATGGGATTACATGGATATGAAAGGCATCCCCTCTAAGCTATGCACCCACCATATATACATCAAAGAAGAATGCCGACCCATTTTCCAACCACAAAGGAGGATGAACCCAAACCTTAAAGAAATTGTTAAAGAAGAACTTGGTTATCACTATTGGTTATTGTGCCTAAAAATAATGGTAAGTGGAGAGTGTGTGTGGACTACCGAGCCCTGATTAAGGAAATGCATAAGGATCATTTCCCTCTACCATTTATTGATCAGGTTTTAGATAACTTAGCCAGAAAAAAAATATTTTTCTTTGCTAGATGGATTTAGTGGCTATAACCAGATACAAATTGCCCCACAGTACCAAGATAAGACCACCTTTACCAGCCCTTGGGGAACATTTTCCTACAAGGTTCTCCCATTTGGATTGTGTAATGCACCAACCACTTTCCAGAGAATTGTGATTGGTATTTTCTCTGATATGGTGAATGACTGTATGGAAATATTCATGGATGACTTTACACCTTATGGGACTGATTTCAAAGACACTTTGTCTAATCTGGAAAAAGTGCTCAAAATATGTAAATAGTCTCATCTTTCTTTAAGTACAGAAAAGTGCCATATGATGATGCGCGAAGGGGCAGTGCTAGGACACGTCATCTCTTATGCAGGAATTTAGGTAGATCCAGCCAAAATCCAGGTAATTTTGGACATTCCAACTCCATCAACTCAGAAAGAGGTAAGAATTTTTTTAGGACATGCTGGGTATTACAGGAGATTTATAAAAAAAATTCTAAACTTGCCTCTCCATTGTTTTTCTTACTAACAAAAAATGTTAACTTTCGTTGGACTGACGACTATGCATTGTCTTTTGTTGTTCTTAAAAAGAAATTGTCTACAACTCCCATCTTGAGAGGGCCCAATTGGGATTTTCCTTTTCACATTTCTTCAGATGCCTCAGACACTACAATTGGTGCAGTACTAGGGAAATAGGAGGACAAAGAACCCTATGCTATCTACTATATCAGCAAGAACATGGCTCCTGTTGAATTAAATTACACAGTTACTGAAAGAGAATTCTTGGCAGTAGTATATGCAATCAATAAATTCAGGCATTATGTAACTGGTTACCCAAATTTTATTCATATTGATCATACAACCATAAAATATCTAATGAATAAACCTATTACTAATGCCTGAGTGACAAGATGGTTGTTACTACTGCAAGAATTTGACATCACTATAGTGGATAGACCAGGAAAAGAAAATGTGGTTGCTGATTTTCTCTCAAGATTACATATAAATGATGATAATTCACCTGTAGACAATTCCTTTCCTAATGAAAATTTGTTTGCAATATCTACTCACTCACCTTGGTATGCAGACATTGCTAATTATTTGGTTGCAGGGAAGGTACCTTCCCATCTATCTCCCAGGGAAAGAAGGAAAATTATTCAAAAGAGTGGCAGGTACAGTTGGATAGGAGGATACCTCTTCTACACAAGCTTGGACCAAGAAATCAGGAGATGTGTGAGGGATGATGAGGTTTATGATCTACTGAAAGCTTGCCATGATGGCCCTTATGGGGGTAATTTTGCTGCAAAAAGGACCGGGCATAAAATTTTAAGGATGGGCTATTACTGGCCCAACATATTTCAAGATGCCAAGAATTATGTCCAAGCTTGTGACAGTTGCCAATGCATGAGTCAGCCAACTCACAGGGATGAGATGCCACTCTAGCCTCATGTAGTGTTAGAGCCTTTTGAGAGATGGGCCATGGATTTTGTAGGACCCATCCACCCACCTTCCAATCATAAAGTCTATATATTGGTCTGTACAGATTACATGATCAAGTGGGTGGAGGCAAAAGCACTTACCAGAGCGTCAGAAGAGGTTGTCTTAGCATTCTTGTTTGAAAATATATTTGTTAGGTTTGGCGTTCCCAGAGAACTGGTCACTAATGGAGGACCCCCTTTCACATCACATAAATTTGAGGCTCTACTCAGTAAATATCATGTTTTACATAGAATAGCTTCTCCATACCATCCACAAGGCAATGGCCAAGTGGAAAGCACCAACAAAGTTATCAAAGCCATTCTTACTAAAACAGTGAGAGAAAATCTTAAGGACTAGTCTGACAGACTGCATGAAGCTCTATGGCCTTGCTGAACTACTTGGAGGAGCACAACTGTTTTTTCTCCTTACGAGCTAGTATATGGAAAAGCCTTGTTTTTCCCATTGAATTCAAAATCAAAACCTTAAGAACTACATCAGCAGTCAACCTCGACTTGACAATGGCACAAAAAGACAAACTGCGGCAACTCAATGAGCTTGATGAAAAGCATTTGGACGCCATCCATCAAACCACAATGATTCAACAACAAAGAACAAAATGGCATGACCGAATCATTAAGAAGAAATTATTCCAGAAAGGAGATTGGGCTCTATTGTATGATTCACGCTTTAAAGAATTTCAAGGTAAGCTGCATACATGATGGCTAAGGCCTTACAAGGTAGACACAGTATTTTCCAATGGGACAGTCCAGTTGATTACTATTGATGGATCCAATACACACTTACATGCAAATGGTCATCGCCCGCGTCTGTATCAGCGTCCACTGTCCAAGGAAGAATTCAAAATTAGTTGTACAGCTGATACAAATTATCAAATCTTAAACGGAAAGGAGCTTTCTCCTTCCCCTTCTGAACTTTAGGACTTCTTTTTCTCAGACTTTGTATATAAATAATCTCATCAAAATTTGCATTTCTCTGTTTTTAGTTGAAATTTTTCTATTTTCTTTACTATGCTAATAAAGCCTTGGAAGGTATCGGGTGATTCTGAGTGTGCAGGTAGATTGATGAATAGAAGGAAACAAGGAGTTCATGGAAGTTGACAAACTTCCTAGAATCGATGTAAGGTAGCATTTGGCTGATTTGAATGTTGTTACACCTTTTTTCGATAAATTGGCCGATTCCAATGCTATTCCACCTTTTTTTCAATAAATTGGCCAATCTCAACGCTGTTACACCTACCTCCGACATTTTTTAAAACGAACCTGTTGATACACTAATTACTGTTCTTTCTTTCCACTTCACTCTTTCTTTTTGCCGATGCTGGGGCTCTAGCCCTCCAATCTTCCGTGCAACAACACCTCTGATTAGACAATGCTGATGCTTTCTATCTGAAAGTGTTGCTTCATTATGACATAAATTCACATTCGACGATATCCAGTTGGCTCACTACAGTAAGATTATGAATCTGCACAAGCTGTCATTTCTCTCACGCTCCTTCATCATGACCAGCTATTACGCGCCATTCCGACGGTGGTTGGATTGTGTGGTTACTCTGATAGGTCATTATGTGTAGTAAGATTTGAGGTACGTGATTAATCCTACGTGTTAAAGTAATGAAGATCTAAAAGCACGATTTCCTATTTACTAACCGGTTACACCTGGAGCCAATCCACTTAGTTGGGGGCGGGGGGGAACGTAAATCTAGTCGTTCATTCCGAAGTTTATACATACCTCCACCACCTTTCCACCCACACTTATTTTAACTAAGACATTGTATTCTCTCTGCAAATCACGTTTGAGCTTATTGCGTCTCTGATTTAGGTGATAGTTTCTCCTCCTACGTGCCTGTAACTCTCAAGAAACATCATGGGAGGATCAGTTGTGAGACATGAACCTACAAATCTGGACAGTTTGTTGCTACACCTAGAGACCTACCAAATATTTCTTTAGACAGGTTGTATATCGTATTTTAAGAAGTTGAAAGAGTTTAGTGAGGACAAGGTATTGGAGTTTAGTTAAAATCTTACTTAAGGGTATTCAATGGTGAATGGAGTAAGGATTTTGGTAATAGAAGAAAGCATTTCGGCTGTAACAGGGTTGCCAAGGACAGGAGACCGATGGTTTAACAGAAAAACACATCTCCCGAATGCACAGAAGTGGTTCCTCGTCAGCAGACCAAGGGCAGAGGTGTAGACGTCAATTCCTTACCAAAGCTATGGGGGAAAGTTGCAGAATTTCTTAAAAGGTACATCACCTGCGAAGGTCGATACCAAGTTGTTTATTTTTCTGATTTCATCTTATTATCACATCTGCGACATTATAAATTGATAAAAATTCCTTATTATCTCCTACAATCATTGCATAACATGACATGTTTTGTAAAAAAATCCAAGAGCCCCAAGAACTGTGTTTCTAATCACAGACTCATCGGCCTATTAATTCACAGAGGTATGGGCATTTCCAATAACCCATTACCTACTACAGTAGCCCAGCCACAGTCTATAAATCCAAAAAGGATTGCACCAGTCCTTGAAACTGCAACCCATGGACCTATTCTAGCGCCTCTACCCTCGACTGCAACAGCAGTCCAAACACCTACTATTGTTGTCTGTAAGACGACTTAGAAAAGCAACCGTGTAACCCGAAGCTATCCTGGCATTAATCAGACAAGCCTCAACGACTTTTCATTACAACAACCTATAGTTGTGGACAAACAAATAGATGAAGAGCCAACCTCTCGACCACAATCACAGCACTTGGCTAATACACCGATTATTGAAATTCAACCCCCTGCCTCTGACAAGAAACACCCTGCTTCTAACTATGCATTACCTAAAAAGAAAGCAAGGATAACACGATCCACTAGAACATCAAGACCACTTACCCCCTATGCTGAGGCACCAAATATCACACAAACCCCTCCTATTGTTTTTGCAATCACACGAGATTCTCCTATTACTACTATAGTCGATCAAGCACCTACTAGCATTACCTATGCATCTTCGTAGAAAAGGAAATGTTCATTCAAAGGAAAACCTCGGAGATCCATTGATCAAATTGGATCAACATCAAATCAAAACCCTCTGGCTACTACAACAGAGAATTCTCCAGGGGTACGAATACCAGGTTTTACCTTATGCCCAGAACTGCAGGAAACTATCTTTTCCTTTCAAAATGAATGTACTCAATTTGCAGCAGAATCATCGGTGCTGCCTGATGATTCTGTGCATCCCATGTCCATTGACGATATCCAGATCATCACAAACCCCAGTATACCAGAGTATCCTCCTTGTGTGCTTGAGGAAGAACAACCTATTCCTCCTCCAGCAATGAAGAAGCAAACCACTACTTTTATTTATACTTTACCCAGGAGAAAAGACAGGTCCACCAGGTCTGTCGAAGCTGCAATTGGAAGACAAGATATGGAGCAAGCCATTCCTATTATTCATCCATTATTCCCTATGGTTGATGCAGAGACATCTCCACAAGAATCAACTATCCACGTCGAGACTGATCCACCACTAGAACCAACTGCTCCATAGAGGATTGTCCTACCAGAGGTAGTCATATTGGAACCAACCGACAATGTCGAGACTGCTCCACAAGAACCACTCCTGATAGACACAGATGTTCCACAAGCATCAAATGTCCATGTTGAGACTGATCCATAAGAACCAGTCCTGATGGACACAACTGTTACACAAGAATCAGCTCCACAGCATGCTGAGGATGTACCACTTGCCCAATTGTTTGCCCAAATCGAGCAAAAGATCAAGAATACCGAGAATTCTAGGATTGTTGCACTAATAACAGAGAATGCTAACCTCAAGGCCGAATTGAAAACCCTGAAACAAGAGGTGGCAGTAGCGCGATAGAAGAATCCAGAGGGGATAACCATGGACATCCTAGCACTGACAAAAGCTGTTTTGGGCAGAAACAAAGAACTAATGTGTTTTGAGTGTGGCAACATTTACTATGAGGCAGGATATGAGGTAGTCAAAGTTCCAGTTGCTACAGGACCAACAGTTGCTACAGGACCAGCAAATGCTATAGGACCAGCAAATTTTACAGGACCAAAAAATGTATCAATCAAGACTAAGCAAGGACTTCCTGCTACACAAAAATCAGTAAAACAGAGGAGATCTCATCATCATAAATCAGGTCCTGGTATACCAGCAGCTTGAAAACAAGAACCTCTATTTTCTCCACGAGTTGTTACTCAAGAAACTCAAACTGATCCTGTTCTCAAGCATAAAGAAACCCAAATAGATTGTTGACTCCGCATATTTTATTTTTGACAGAGCATTCTTCATTACCGACACTTAGAAATTTCTCTTCACAATTTTGCATTGGAGGAGATACTGATCTACTTCAGCTACAAAATACGGTTTGAATGTGTTTTGCATGAGGACATGCAATGTTTGTAGTTGGGGGGTATGTTAGGACCCTGAATTATCCCTTTTTCACTACACCTTTTGATCATTCAACCTTCTCATTCCTAAGCTAAATGACTATTATAATGAACACCAAGACCCTTTTTCCCAAGGTATGAACTATTCATCTTGATTTTATGTTTTCATTTACTTAGCATGTTTGATTGATAACGTTCACATATTTTACCCATGAAATAATTTAACTAATATTCAAAGTGTTAGAACAGCTCACTTCGAGAAACTCGTTGCTGTCACAGCTATGCACAATGCCTGGAAGTTGTTACAGGACTTCTGCAACGTATGCCCATCAATATGGGAAGCTGTTACAGGACTTCTACAATGGATGCCCATCAATCCTGGAAGTTGTTACACAATTTCTATGACAGAAGCCTGTTAATCTCGAAAGCTGTTACAACAGATGCCACTAGTCTTGTTGTGATACGACTGCTGCAACACCTTTTGATTAGAATGTTGGCTCACAATGTTGATGAAAGAGAATTCAAGATTTTGTATTGATGATATCTAACAAACAGTCAGAGAATCGGGGATTCTCAAGACTACTCTATTTCTGAACAACTGATTGACTCTGACTTTGAATAGCAGAGCTTTTGTAATGTAAAGGGTTGTTAGTCTTTTTGCTGGAACAAAAGAAAGGAACGATTATTGTACATAGACATCTTTTTGGCAATTGAATGAAGAAGTGGATTGAATTTCTTTAGCGATTGTAACCTATCTTTTGAGTGGATTGAGTGAGAAGGAAAGGGCCCACTTTCCTCACCAATTCCCCTCTGTTTCGAATTCTAGACTTAGTCATTTTTATTGCAAATGGTTTAACTGTTAGATATTTCTGAATACAACTGTTGTTATAGTTTAGTTCCTTCTTGGTAAATGCACATAAACTTATCTCATGAGAATTAGGAGTCAGTTGTTGAACATGGCTGGAGAACTGCTTTTCTTCTTTTCTACATTAGGTTAAAATCTCGTTTTGGAGAATTAAAAGTGTGAAGTAGCTTCTTGCAATAAGTAGATTTCATTTCTAAAATAGTATAGAATTTCTTCCTGCAAAAGTAAATTTGAAAGTTAGATTAAGGTAGGCAAATCATGGTCTTTGTAGATTCATCAGTTTAGATTGCAATTATGATTTTAATTCTGTAGCACTACAGCTGTATCATCACAATTGTGTTAGCAATATTGTTTGTTTGATTTTGTTAAAAAGAACTTCCCTACTGCAATTATATTAGAGATGCTTTCATAATCTAGCCTAGACTATGTAGAATTATCTTGAAATAACAAACTTCCCTGGGTTGACAATTCATATTGAACACTTTGATTATCCATTCAATTAGACAATTAAAGTGCCCAACAATGATGAGACAAGAGATACTTTCAAATGTTGCTTGAGGAATCCTTCATGCAACAGAGGAAAGAGATGATGGATAGTTTTGCGCAAATTCTTCGGTGGCTACCAACAAGCGACGCATCTTCCTTGAGCGAAGGCATCGCCCCCTTCAAGGTACAAATCAACTTCGATATTCCTATATTTGAAGGTCATATAGACGTAGATGTTGTAGACAAGTGGTTGAATCTACTAGAAGGGTATTTTTTTGTCCATAACTTTTCAAATAGAGAAAAAATTACTTTTGTACTCCTCAAAGTCATTCCCCATGTCAAAGATTGGTGGGAAACTTTCTGTGAGCAAAAGGAAACAGAGGAATCCTCATTATTTACAGTCGCGGCCACCTGGGAATCCTTCAGGGATGCTATTAAAGAACAATACTATCTTGTCGGAAGTTATGATGACTTGTATACCAAATGGACCACACTACGACAAGAAAGAGACCAAGCATTGCCAGATTTCACAAATATCTTCCATACCCTACGCACCAAGCTAGGTATCAAAGATTCAGAGATACAACTGGTGCTCAAGTATCACGGTGCTCTGCATAGATACATCCATACTGAAATGGAATTTCTTGACATCTCATCCTTGGACACAACCTATCAGCTGTCAAAATCGAGCAAAAGCTCAAACAAAAGACGTGACAATTTGGGCCCAGGAACCCCTCGCAGCAAAAACTAGGAAAGGGTGGCCCCAACCTATAGAACAAAGGATAGAGAAAACATGGACAATATCAAGACAACCAATCCAAGCCGAAAGCAAAGAAGAACACCAGAAAGATAAATAAAGATATCGGGAAGTGGTGCGACTTCCATAAGAGCCCTTGGCATAACACTATTGATTGTCGCTCAAAGTAGTCACTGGTGGTCGAAGTGAAAGCCTTTTAATCATATGCAGGTTCTAACTCTGAGTCAGATTTAGAAAGGGGAAGATGGATCATTGACGCAGAACCCAGTGCCACCGTTGGTACCACCAAGCTCCAACCTGGTGAACCAGATGAGCCATAAGAAGGGGAGCACCTTTTCCATTCGTAGATGTGGATAAAAGACACCCCGTTGTACTTCATCATTGATAGCGGTAGCTAGAAGAACCTCATCTCAGCATAGGTCATCAAGCGGCTAGAACTGCCAACAACGCCACACCCACAACCCTACACCATTGGATGGCTCCGCCAAGGAAGCGATCTATGCTTCAACCAACAATGTCGATGGTCGTATGGCATCAAGCCCTTCAAAGACGAGGTATTGTGTGATGTTTCTCCTCTTGAAGTTTGTAATGTTCTTTTGGGCCAACCTTATTTATGGAAATGTCATGTTGTATATGAGTCTAGGCCTTATAGTATTATTATTACTTTGAACAAGAAATTGTACAAGATACACGAGGCAGTCCCTCCTAGTGTTATTTCCTTGATATCTATCAAGCAATGCAGGAAGGTCATCTCTCAGATCGGGAAATTTTTCTTCTTCGTGATTCTCTCTTAGAGTAAGAGAAAGATCGCAGCCACATCCAGGGCCTCTGTGACCGATCTCTCCAGACAACAGAAGCAAGTGGATAAGGTCATGGAAGAATACTCAGATATCTTCTCCTCTCCTACCGGGGTACCTCTGCATTGCCAGGTCAAGAATCCCATTGATCTGATCATAGGTGCACCGCTACCCAATGGGTTGTTCTACCGCTGCTCTCTATTATAAAATGAGGAGATCAAGAGGCAGATCCAAGAACTGATCCACAAGGGGCACATCCGTCCCAGCTCATCATCTTGTGGGAACCTAATCGTACTGGTGTAGAAGAAAGATGGGACATGGTGACTCTACATTGATTACCGGGCCATGAAAAAAATCACAGTTC
>JASDQU010306681.1:46481-60195 GCA_032191745.1 Picea mariana
CCCCCCCCCCCCCCCAGTAATCCAACATAATATTTAGACACTTTGGATCAAAAAAGTGAAAGAGGGAAGAAAGGAGAAGCACATATATAAATATATCAATCTCAAAATTTGTTTAATTAATACATACACAAGGATGAATATTCAATAACCATAAATGATTTCCAATTATGAACATGAATACTTGAATGAAATTATGTGGTATGGACAATCACAACAAGGATTCACTATTGAAGAATCTATAAATCATAGACAATTAATGTATTCTACATCAACACTCATCTCATTCAAATAAGAAGAAAAATGTGTGAAAACATAAATAAACACAATATGATATTGAACTCATAATAATTATTCAGTAATAAGACATATGCATTAAGTCTACAGTTTTGAATACAAGAATATGTCTTTACAACGAGTTTCCAAATCCCATAACTGAACCCCTCCCTTCATCTACAATCAAAATCCTAGAATTTATAACCATTTATAATATTTGGGTTGTTATCAGCTTTAGGGAATAAAATTTATCAATAAACCAAAAATAAATGGAATCTCGGACTTGTGGCAAGATATCTAGAGTTGCTCGATCTTCTTCCTTCTAATCTGGAACAGCTAGGGTGAATTTTTGGAAATCTATGAAATTTAGAAAAATTGTGTTTCAAATATCCATGCAAATATCCCAAATTGTTCCTTATTTTGGGAAACTTCCTGAAATTCACTTAATTGGGCCCATTCTAGAAAAAACCCATGTTTTAGATTTTTGAAAATCCTCCTCATTTGGTCAGAAATCGTTTTTGAAGTTGGCCTCTAAATAGTCACGTACAAAACTTCCAGTAGTGCATTTGAATTTTCATGTATGGTGGTCACTACTAGAACATGAAAATTCCAGTAGCAACTTCCTTTGCAAATATGCTAATTTGTCTACCAGAAGTTTAGAAGTGCACCATATTAAACGTTTTGAGAAGATGCAAGGCTTGGTGGAGTTTGCATAAAATTGGTGAAAATTCAAAAACAAATTGACAGGGAAAATTTTAGTGCTAACATTGGCTCCAATTGGGGATAGTGCTCTCCCTGCGAGGCACTAAGAACATGAAGATCACAATTCCTTTTCCATCGAACCTATTCTGAATTTTTTTTTTCTCTGAGATCATCACCATTCATCTCAGACTACAACCAAAACTTACTGCAAACCAAACTATCGAGCAAACTAAAAATAGAATTTATAGTCCCTTTTCTCCATTGGGATATGGAGTATTTATTGATCTACTCTACTATAAACCAAATTCTCAAAATGAAAGCTTATTTGTGTACATGATAATTTAACCAAAACAACTATTCTTCTCGGGTATATGAAAACTCCCAATACAACCATGCAAGCAGTAGATTGATGAAATGAAGTTCTTGTTTGCAACTATATAAGAAATTGCAATAATAATAAAACATCTACAACAATATTTTCATGGGGAGATTATACTCACAAATTTAAATTGGTAGCATGCCAAATTTTTCTACATTTGACATCCTGAAAATAGAAGACTTCATCCAAGCTATTATTGGATCTTTATACTCATAAAAAATATCCAGTTAATTAAAAGAACACATCTACATCTTATTTGGATTTTCAAAGTTGAACTTCTCCTATAATCATCCATTCATGTTCCCACACAAATACTCATACTCTAGTATGAAATATGCTTTATTGATAATATCAGCCTCGTCTGTATGCAAAATAGGAAGAAACCATGAGATGATTCCAATTCCTTTCATAACTTCAACTGAAATTTGCTCCTAATAAGATTCTTGCTGCTCAAACCCTTGTGAAGAAAAGGATATAAATTGTTTCTCTTGAATTTCACTATCACTTTCTTCATAATAATCAAACAGAGGAGGACTATTGTAAGGTTCAATGCATGTTGATGTAGAAATTTGATGCTCACAAAATATGGGCTCACTGTCTTCTAAATAATTAGATTCATAAATATCATATACATGCTCACTATTAAGAAATTCCCCATGTGCTGATGAAAAAAATTGGCCTTTATCATCATTTATATATTGATTTTCATAAATATTTGAAATGACAGATGCATTTAATACAATATTTAATGCATTTACAACATTGTTATAATAATATTTATTATCAAAATCATCTTTCAAATCTTCCTCTTGGATAGAAGAACTAGAAAAAGATTCATGTGGGATGGATTATTCCTCCACCTCTTCAACAAAAATTCTCTTTTAGACACACCACTAGAAGAATCACCTACTGTATGTTGAATGTATGATTCAAATTCTTCACAACAATGATGAAAAAGAATCTCTTTAGGAAAATATATCTTACAATGATGATGAAATGTTGTATGAAATTATTTTAAAGAAGAAATGCTTGAAGGAGGCAAGGATCTATACCATTCATGAGCATCTCCTTCTAGGGAATACATGAACATTTTCATCAACACATATTCATGAGAAATTCCCAGTTGATGCATAATTTCATGGAATTCAAGAAAATGTTCTACAGGATGGTCATCCTTATTCTCTCTATATCTGGGAAGAGAATCTTCCCACTCTTCTATAGTAAGTACAACATTAGTAAAACTAGGAACAACTGAGAAATTAAAAAGTGCAAAACTTCGAGCTAAAATAGCTATAAATGCATCTGACATATTGAAACTAGTAGAGTCGCCAATGAATCATGTGGATTCTTAATAACATGGAGTCGCTAGGTGAATAATATGCAGTCAATATTCAATGTTGATCCTTGTTCACCATCAAGAATCATATCTATTCGTTTTCATATGCCCAGGGAATATACTTCATTCATCTGATTTTCAACAACGACACCAAAAGATGTTAGCTCCTAGAGTCTTTTCTTGACTACAATAAAGCAAAGCCTAGGCACCTCAAAAGATAGTAGTTTGTGTTTTGGTTGGTGGATCAGGTTAAATGGGATTCAAATATAAAAATCAAGTACAACTCTTAGACTCATATACTACATCCCATGGTGATTCAGGTAGATATCGGTGGCCACCCACCTATTCCATTGGCTCAAAAAGCAGTTTTCCACCTTGGCAATTTTTCGATAGTTTTTCGGGTTCCAAACTTTTGAGGCCATTTTGAGGCCCTAAACAACGTTTTTTGGGGATTTGGGGCCCAGGCGACTACAAAAGGAAACTACTTGGGCCAGTCAAAAATTGTTCTTCTCGGTTAGACCTTTCCAATGGGCTGTCGTGCACCTAAAACAGAGATCATATGAAAAAGTTACGACCCTGGGAAGTTGATGTACTAACTTACCCAAACGAGGCTCACATGACTTTTGGCGCTTCATCTCCTAGGGTTAGGTTTTTGGATGTATAGGGTTTTTGACATTCCTTTTTATTGTAAAAAGCCTTTAGAGCCTCATTGTAACCATCTTATTGTTAATGAGCGTAACCGTCACATATCTTCTTAGAGATAAGCCGCCACCATTCCAACAAGCTTTTTTTCCGCTGCATTTTACAGTTTCATCTTATTTCCTTATTGAATAGAAAACCAATTTTACTGTATCTCTATTATTTTGTGTTAAGAATATTTTAATTCATTTCGTTATGCTCATATAATATGGACTAGTGGTATCACATTGGTCTGCTCCTTTTCATCTTAATGCATGTCCCCAACGAGGTTAGGGTACAAAGAATTGGGTCTCGAGATTGTTTCTCTTGAGGACAAAAGATCTCGCATGCCCAAGTGACCTCTCATGGAAGGAGAAAAGAAAGATGACAAGACATGAGATCCTTTCAAAATGTTTCTTGAGGAATTCCTCACACAATAGAGGAATAAGATGATGGATATTTTTGCACAAATCCTTCGACGGCTATCAACAGGCGACACATCTTTCTCGAGCGGAGACACCACCCCCTTCAAGGTACAAATCAACTTCGATATTCCTATATTTGAAGGTCAGATAGACGCATATGTTGTAGACAAGTGGTTGAATCTACTAGAAGGGTATTTTTTTGTCCATAACATTTTGAATAGATAAAAGATTACTTTTGCACTCCTCAAAGCTGCTCCCCATGTCAAAGATTGGTGGGAAATTTTCTATGAAAAAGAGGAAACAGAGGAACCCTAATTATTTACAGTCACGACCACCCGGGAATCCTTTAGGGATTGATCCAGGTGGATATCGGTGGCCACTCACCTATTCCACTGGCTCAAAAAATAGTTTTACACCTTGGTAGTTTTTCGACATTTTTTCGAGTTCCAAACTTCTGAGGCCATTTTGAGGCCCTAAACGACGTTTTTTGGGGATTTGGGGACCAACTAGTTGTTAGAGGCACTAACCTAGGCTAGTTGAAATTTT
The DNA here is from genome assembly GCA_032191745.1 of Picea mariana. Classification (NCBI taxonomy): domain Eukaryota; kingdom Viridiplantae; phylum Streptophyta; class Pinopsida; order Pinales; family Pinaceae; genus Picea; species Picea mariana. Next base: position 50,821 of record JASDQU010306681.1, read on the forward strand.
TTCTTCTGGGTTAGAAATTTCCAACGTGCTGTCATGCACCTAAATCAAAGATCATATGTAAAAGTTATGACCCCAGGAAGTTGATATACTAACTTACCCAAATGGGGCCCACATGAATTTTGGCGCTTCATCTCCTAGGGTTAGGTTTTTGGATTTCTAGGGGTTTTGAGATTCCTTTTTATTGTAAAAGGAATTCAGAGCCTCATTGCAACCATATTCTTGCAAATGAGTGCAACCATCACATCTCTTCTTAGACATAAGCCACCACCATTCCAACAAGGTTGTTTTCCGCTGCATTTTACAGTTTCAACTTATTTTCTTATTGAATAGAAAACCAGTTTTATTGTATCTCTGTTATTTTGTGTTAAGAATATTTTAATAATCTATATTCATTTCATTCTCCTCATAAAATCCGAATCATTGGTATCAAAGTGGTCTTCTCTTTATCATCTTAATGCATGTCGCCAATGAGGTCAGGGTACAAAGAAATTGGTCTCGAGCTTATTTCTCTTGAGGAAAAAATCTCTTGCATGACCATGAGAAATCTCATGGTAGGAGAAAATAAAGATGATGGGACAAGAGATCCTTTCAAAATGTTGTTTGAGGAATCCCTCACGCAACATAGGAACGAGATGATGGATAGTTTCACGTAAATCCTTCGACAGCTACCAACAGGCGACACATCTTCCTCGAGCAGAGGCGCTACCCCCTTCAAGGTACAAATCAACTTTGATATTCCTATATTTGAAGGTTAGATAGACACAGATGCTATAGACAAGTGGTTGAATCTACTAGAAGGGTATTTTTCTAACCATAACTTTTCGAATAGAGAAAAAATTACTTTTGCGCCCCTCAAAGTCGTTCCCTGTGTCAAATATTGGTGGGAAACTTTCTGTGAGCAAAAGGAAATGGATGAACCCTCATTATTTACAATCATGGCCACCTAGGAATCCTTCAAGGATTCTATTAAGGAACAATACTACCTTGTTGGAAGTTATGATGATTTGTATACCAAACGAACCACACTACGGCAAGAAAGAGACCAAGCAGTGCCAGAGTTCACAAATATCTTCCATACCTTGTGCACCAAGTTGGGTATCAAAGATTCAGAGTGACATATGGTGCTCAAGTATTGCGTTTCTATGCATAGATACATCCATACCGAAATGGATTTTTAGTACATCTTGTCCTTGGGCGCGGCCTACCGATATGCCGTTGAAATCTAGTAGAAGCTCAAACAAAAGATGCAACAATTTGGGCCTGGGAACCCCTCACAGCAAAAGCCAAGAAAGGGTGGCCCCAACCAATAGAATAAAGGAAAAAGAAAATATGGACAGTATCAGGACAACTAGTCTAAGCCACAAGTAAAGAAGGACACCGGAAAGACAAAGAAAGATACCGGGAAGTGGTGTGACTTCCATAAGATCCCTTGGCATAACAATGCTGGCTGCCGCTGAAAGCAATCTCTAGTGGCCGAGGTGAGAGCCTCTGAATTAGATGTGGGTTCTGACTCTGAGTCAGAACCAAAAAGGGGAAGACAAATCATTGATGTGGAACCTAGTGCCATCGTTTCTACCACCAATATCCAGCGTGGTGAACCAGACAAGCCAAAAGAAGGAGAGCGCCTCTTCCATTCACAGATGTGGGTAAAAGGAACCTTGTTGCACTTCATCGTTGATAGCAGTAGCCGAAAGAACCTCATCTCAACAGAGGTCTTCAAGCGGCTGGCCCTACCGAAAATGATGCACCCACAACCCTACACCATTGGATGGCTCTGCCAAGGAAGAGAGATCTGCATCAGCCAACAATGTTGGTTCTTGTACGACATCAATCCCTTCAAAGATGAGGTATTGTGTGATGTTTCTCCTCTCTAAGTTTGTAATTTTCTTTTGGCCAACCTTATTTATGGAAACTCCATGTTGTATATGAGTCTAGGACTCATAGTGTTATTATTACTTTGAATAGGAAATTGTACAGGATACCCGAGGCACTCCCTCCTAATGCTATTTCCTTGATCTCTACCAAGAAATACAGGAAGTTTATCTCTCAGATCAAGAAATTTTTATTCTTCGTGATTCTCTCTCAGAGTGAGAGAAAGATCGTAGCCACATCTAGGGCCTCTGTGGCCAATCTATCCACACAATAGAAGCAAGTGTATAAGGTCATCGATGAATACTCAGATATCTTCTCCTCTCCTACCGGNATAGGAAATTGTACAGGATACCCGAGGCACTCCCTCCTAATGCTATTTCCTTGATCTCTACCAAGAAATACAGGAAGGTTATCTCTCAGATCAAGAAATTTTTATTCTTCGTGATTCTCTCTCAGAGTGAGAGAAAGATCGTAGCCACATCTAGGGCCTCTGTGGCCAATCTATCCACACAATAGAAGCAAGTGTATAAGGTCATCGATGAATACTCAGATATCTTCTCCTCTCCTACCGGGGTACCTCTGCACTACCAAGTCAAGCATCACATCAATATGACCCCAGGTGTACCGCTACCCAATGGGACAGTCTATCACTTTTCTCAGTTATAAAACAAGGGATAAAGAGGCATATCCAAGAACTGCTCCATGAGGGGAACATATGTCCTAGCTCATCACCTTGTGGGAGCCCAATCATGCTAGTGTATAAGAAATATGAGACCTGATGACTCTACATTGATTATCGGTACCTGATTCCCTGAATCGATGACCTCCTTGATCAACTCACAAGGGACAAATACTTCAGTAAGATTGATCTGAAGTATGGCTACCACCAGGTCCCAATAGAACAAATAGATGTATGGAAGACTGCCTTCAAGTCAAAAGAAGGTATTTTTGAATGGTTGGTCATGCCCTTTGGTTTGACAAATGCTCCAACAACTTTTATGAGGATGATGCATGATATCCTATGACCTTTCACTAATAATTTTGTAGTGGTGTATCTGGATGAAATACTCATCTACAACAAGACTTGGGTGGAACACTTGCATCATATTCAATAGGTTCTGTACACCCTGTAGAAGCATAAAGTATATGAAAACTTGGAAAAAWWTTKCTTCGGTATGGACATGGTCCATTACTTAGGCTATATCGTTGATCAACATGGTGTGGATCCAACCAAGATCTAGGTCATCCTTGACTAGCCAACCCCAACCACACTCACTGAACTTCAGAAATTCTTGGGCCTCACCAATTTCTATCACAGGTTCATGCTGGGATTCTCTCATATCACATGAGACCTCAGCCAAGTAACCAGGGGTGGAGGTAAGGAAAAATTTGTGCGGGGCATGTCCCAACAACAATACTTTGATTAATTGAAGAATCGTTTGTGCTCATCCCTAGTACTTTCATTACCGAACCTGCAACATCCCTTTGAGATCAAGACAAATGCTTCAGACTATGTTGTTGGCCTCGTTGTCACTTAATACGTCCACCCTGTGGAATATCATAGTGAGACACTATCAGATGTTTTTTGTAGTACCACACTTACAAAAAAGAAATGTACTCCATTGTGCAATCCTTCTGCTAGTGTAGACATTAAATTCTTCGGAAGGAGACGGTCATCCACACTGATCACAAGCCAATACAGTTCATGCAGACCCAAGGAAAATTGTAGAATGACCACCATAATAAGTGGTCAACATACTTACAACAATTCCACCTTAACATCAAGTATAAAACAGGAAGTACCAACTAAGTTGCAGACTACCTCAACCGACCTCCATTCGTGACACTCACCACGATGCTAGACTCTTGCATCCATGAGACCTTCGGATGGCCCCACCTAAATGCGACAAACCCTGACTTCTCCACCACCTACGAAATGTTGGGTGCCAACTTAGTGGTCACTAATTTCCATCTTCAGGATGGTATGTTATGTCATCTGGTCCATATTTGTGTTCCATCAAGCGAGCACACAAAGCTAATTTGGGAATATCACTATAGTCGGGTGGTAGGAAACTTTGGCATCAAAAATACAAGGGCAGTGCTACAGAAACATTTCCATTGGCCGAAACTTCGATAAGATGTTGACAAGTATATTAGGTCCTCCACCACCTGCACTATTGCCAAACCGACCACTAAGAAATAGGGTCTGTACACCCCTCTACCTACTCCTAACATGCTGTGGGAATCCATATCAATGGAATACATGTCAGGCATTCCGTCCACCAAGAGGGGAAATGACTTTGTTTTTGTAGTTCTTGATTGCTTTTCTAAGATGGTGATTCTAGCCGCCTACAAGAAGAAAATCACAACCGAAGCGACTGCCAAGCTATTCTTTGAACAAGTATGGGTACATTTTGGGATCCCACAAAACATTATATCAAACAGTGACAATCGATTCCTCAGCTCATTCTGGTCGAGCCTCTGGTCACTACTGGATACCAAGCTCACCAAATCCACTGCCTTCCACCCCCAGACAAATGGCCAAACTGAGGTGATAGCCCGGATGGTTGTACATATCTTGCGCATGTACAATTCAAAAAACCCCCGCACATGGGATGAGAGTCTTCCATATGTCCATCATAGCTACAACTGATCCTTGCATATCTCAAATGGCCACAACCCTTTTCAGGTGGGGTTGCGATTCCATCCATGGGGCCTCATGGATGTTGCACTACCCCTGGCGACCACCTCAGTCGACTCATCCCCTGCTCCACCAGAAGATGACAAAGCCACCCAGTTCATTGAGAGGATACAACACATCCGCCAAGAGGTTTGGGATATTCTATAGAATTCTAATGCCAAGTACAAGCAACGCCATGATCAACATCGGGTTTCACATAAGTTTCAGGTGGGCGAAAATTTTTGGTTGCATTTGTACAAAGAACGTCTTACAGGGCCCCATCAAAATCTTCACCCACTCTGTTATGGGTCGTACACCATCACCAAGGCTATGGATGACAATTATTTTGAGCTCAACATTCCCCCCTTCCTTGGTCTGCATCCAGTCTTCGACGTGGCTCTCCTTCGACCATATTTCCCACAATTATTGGACACCTCAGAGATAGCAGAGCAGTTGACACCAACAGAGCTCAACCTTGATTGCATGCAACATGCATCCTGTGATCATATTGTGGACACACAAATCAAGGGCACTCTACAGCAAAGGATCCAAATTTATCGAGTCGTCAAAGCAAGGCATCTCTTGCAGCAAGGAAAGTGGCTCAGCCGGGGCCAAATTCAGTAGAAATTTCCTCGTCTGATGGGGGAACTCAACCCAATGGAGAACATTTTTTCTTAAGGAGGGAGGATTGATCCAGGTGGATATTAGTGGCTACCCACCTATTCCACTGGCTCAAAAATGTTTTTTCCACCTTGGCAGTTTTTCGACAGTTTTGCAGGTTCCAAACTTTCGGGGCCGTTTTGAGGCCCTAAACGATGTTTTTTGGGGATTTGGGGCCCAAGTGATTGCCTTGGGAACTCACTTGGGCCAGTCAAAAATTGTTCTTCTCAGTTAGACCTTTCTAACGGGATAACGTGCACCTAAAAAGGAGATTGTATGCAAAAGTTACGACCCCGGGAAGTTGATGTACTAACTTACCCAAACAGGGCCCACATGACTTTTGGTGCTTCATCTCCTAAGGTTAGGTTTTTGGATGTATAGGGTTTTTGACATTCCTGTTTATTGTAAAAGGAATTTAGAGCCTCATTGTAACCATATTCTTGTGAATGATCACAACTGTCACATCTCTTCTTAGAGATAAGCTGCCACCATTCCAACAAGCTTGTTTTTTGCTGCATTTTACAGTTTTAGCTTACTTCCTTATTGAATAGAAAACCATTTTTACTGTATCTCTGTTATTTTTTGTTAATCATCTTTTAATAATCTTTATTCATTTCATTCTGCTCATAAAATTTAGATCATGGATGTTATTAAGGAACAATACTACCCTGTTGGAAGTTATGACGACTTGTATACCAAATGGACCACACTGCGACAAGAAAGAGACCAAGCAGTCCTAGAGTTCACAAATATCTTCCATACCTTGCACACCAATATGGGTATCAAATATTTAAAGAAACATTTTGTGCTCAAGTATCGCGGTGCTCTGCATAGATACATCTAGAACGAAATGGAATTTCTAGACATCTTGTCCTTGAGCGTGGCCTACCAATATGATGTCAAAATCGAGCAAAAGTTCAAATAAAAGAGGTGAATAGGCATGCATGTGTGTGCGTTTATGGGGTTAAAAGGCATGCACATGTGCGTGCCTGTGAGTTTAAACAATCGTGCCTTTGGGGCAAGGCTGACGAGTGAAAAACTCATCTTTTTTGGAGATTTTAATGTGTTTATGTTTGAGATGGTTTAACTAGGACTGGATTATGTGGTTGCAGGTGATCATTGGGACGATGCCAGTTCACTGGTGAGAAAGGGACTGGTCGCAGCTTAGGGAGGCTATGGCTATTGAGGAGCTAGTGATTCGTGCCACTTTGGTAGCTTGTGGGATGCTAAAGTTCTTTGAGTGCCCTTTGATATGGGCCTAGGAGTACTTCCTACAGTTTTTGATCCAGATGTGGAGTCTAGATCTGCATTCTTTTATGGTGCGGGGTGAGAAGCTAGCCTTCACTACAGTGGAGGATGTGTATTTTCTAACTAAGCTCCCTTTTTAGGGAATGCCCTTACTGGCAGAGCCTGTGTTACCTAGGGATGGGTAGTTGGCTACCTTAGATTAGAGGTATTGTTCGAGAGATGACTTTATGTCGGGCTCCGTGGTGAGTATTGAGGCTATGGATGCTTTGGTTCATCATTGTATAGCAACGATGGTTGTGAGGGTTTATGGTCCCTTGCGACTTAGCAGATCAGTGGTGGTCAATTGAGGATTATGGGGAGGGAATTGGTGGGAGATCATTTTTCCTGGGGCTTGATGTTGCATGCCAAGATGGTAGGGAAGCTCGACAGGTGTCGGGTTGCAGACTCAGGGGACTTTCCCTTTGGGTCCATCTTGGTGGCATGGTTTTTGGAGAGGGTGTTGATGTTGTACTCTAGAGTTTTATTGGGCACATCTAGTGCGCGAGAGCCACGACTGATGTTGTGGTCGTAGATTTTGATTCGCCACTGTGGTGGGGAGGGTGGCCATTTTTTTACAGTCGAGGCTGCACAAGTGTGGCGAAAGATGTTGCAGATCATACTGCATTATCCATACTGTGGGGTTGACTTCCGGGTGATCCGAATATGGTGTTACCTCCAGGAGAGGTGTTTGACCACCGAGGTATGTTTTTGATTTGTTTGATATGTTGATATTTGAGATAGTATGACCTATGTATTATGTATAGATGGATGTTGATGCTATCCTTTGTTTGTTTGTATGTGCATATGTGGGACCTTGTTGGCGTGAGGTTGAGTTGGTGAGAGTGTCGGCTTGTCAAGGGATGGTGAGGCCTTCGTGGGGGGAGCCACGATTGGGGGAGAGACGATGGTGTGAGGATGTTGAGGAGAGACCAACTAGCGAGGAGAGAGTGGCTAGGAGATGCCATTTCAATGACCCTAGTGCAGGGCCATCGCATGCTCCTCTGGCTGAGGTTGGGGGAGATTTTGAGGATATTCGCTGCTACTTGGAAGCAGTGCTATAGGGAGTGCCTGAGGACATGTGGTCACGCATCTAGGATGAGGTCATCCTAGAGAAGTGTGTGGGAGTGTCGTTGATGTGGCGTACCGTGGTTCGGCAAGCAGCAGTAGCAAGTGTTGTGATGATCGGGTGGTTACCTCTAGGTCTGGAGGGACCAATAGTGGGTGGGGCACCACCATCTAAGGGAGGGCCAGAAGGTGGTGCCCTAGAGGCACCATGAGTGTCTCTCTATATATTTTTGTATATTATATATAGGCTGGTGAGCCCATTTTGGTGTAGTGACACCAATTTTGTACCGAGATGCTTCACTGGCCTGCGGATTTTGTATACGATGTATTCTATGTGTATGTAAACATTTTGATGGCACTGTTGACTGATTTATATATATATATATATATATATATATATATATATATATATGGATATACATTTTGGGGTCTTTTTGATGTTCACATGTGTGTGAGAATTTTTATTTTTTAATGTTATTTATGATTTCTAATCTATATATGATGTGACAGACTCTTGATGTTTTATGTGTGTGCAAAGGTATCTTGATGTGATATATGCCAATCAAGTATAATGTTAGCTAGGTTATCTGTAATTTGATTAAATTGTCTTGGAATGTGTAAATGTAATGAAATCAAAATGTCGAGATAAAAGTCTAACTTGCAGGTATTTACGAAAGAGGCAAAGATTGCAGACCCGGTACACATTGTTGAGTTGGAGGACGACTAGTTGGGAGTCAAGTAAGCTTCTAAGCTGATGAATACGATGATGGYTGGCATCGGCAAGGAGGCCAATGACGACAGTGTACTYGACTTGGTTGTTGGTTGTTGAACCCAAACATATGCCACTATAGTGGAGCAATTCATGTGAGGGGGAATAGAGGGCCCAAGATATGAAGTGAGATTTTATGTCCAATGGCTGGCACCATCGGTGCAACCGATGTKGTAGGCTAGTGGAGGAAGCATCTGTCAATAACACAAATGATATTTTAGACGTGAGGTATGGAAAAAATATTAAAAACACTATAAAATAAATAACCTAATGTAGAATGGCTACGCTTAAGCATAAAATTTCTTTAAGTATAACCCGTTGATGGATTCTTTGAGAGAGAGGCCCTTGAGAGAAGCCAAGATGTATGCACCTTTGGTGAGGTAATGTTGRATAATGTTGGGGCCATGCCACAATGACTCGAATTTGCCATGACCTAGGGTATCATGAGCGATATCATAAGCAAGGATGAGGTCACCTTCATGAAATGAGCAAAGGTTGACATGGTGATCAAAGGTGGCCTTTGACCATTTTTTGAATACCTCATTGTTCTGCAATAAAGATCGTCGATCTTCATCCAAGGATTCTAAGTTCAACAAATGATGCTCCATTGGAGAAGGGTCAGGTAATAGCTCAATTGTGGTGTGTAAGGTGGAAATTTTGCACTCAATAGGAAGAGTGGCCTCGACCTCGTGGACTAGATGAAATGGTGTGAAACCAGTGGCCATTTTCATGGCCTTACGGTAAGCCCATAGTGTGGAAAATAACATATGATGCCAATTGGTCTTATGTTTGTTAACTTTGCATTGTAACATGGTCTTGAGGACCTTGTTAACTGCTTCGACCTATCCATTGGAATGAGGGTAATATGATAAGGAAAACTCATGGGAGAATCCTAACCGGGATGAGAGTTTCGACGAAAATCTCATTCTCGAAATGTTTCTTGTGATCAGAGACTAGTTGGAGTGGTACTCCAAAAAGGGATATAACGTGATTAAAGAAAAAGCATGTTGTGGTGTCAGTAGTGTTGTTGAAGGTAGGCATG
>JASDQU010306682.1:6724-27927 GCA_032191745.1 Picea mariana
GAGGAAGCCATGCACGAATTGCGTCGATAAAAATGAATCTAATCATGTCCAGGTTGAACTAAGTCAGGTATCCAGCTCGTTCTCAGGAATTCGTTTCCCTTATCTGTATCCAGGAATGCCCCGAAATAGACCTCTTCATGGAGATTCCCTCCTTAGAAAGGCTTACCAAGAACCGAGAAAAGGGACTTGGATGTGCAAGCCTTAGCAACCCTGTATGAAGAGGAATGACCCTCTTCAAAATCCTGAAGTAGCAGCATAAGGATAAGTATTGATCAATGGATGAGATCCTGTCGGGGAACCTGCGGTCATTCACGACCGTTAAATCGAAGGAACGAACGAGGGCGTTAATTGCCTTAACCCTTTTTCCTCTATCTTCGAGGATAGCGAGGAAATATTAATCATAGACCCCCAGGCTCCACGAGAACATCTGGACCGTTGATTTTTCCACGTCCAAAGAGTAGTAGAAAAGGGCGCGGCATCGGGACCGATCTGACTCGTCAGATCTGAACTAGGAATCCCGATAGTCGTTAGATCCTTAGGGAGATAGACGAGGGTTAAGCCTCGTGAATGGGGGAAAAATGGATCCGAGCCATTCATCCGAGGAGGACAGGTGGCAGAGATCCAGGGAACTCGTGAACTCGGAGGTTCGCAAGATGGGAGTCCAAAAGTTGGATGTTCCAAGTCGCGAGTGGCGAGGTCACGAAAGGATCTGAGCCGTCCATCCGAGGAGGACAGGTGGCAGAGATCGAGGGAACTCGTGAACTCGGAGGTTTGTGAGATGGGAGTCCAAAAGTTGGATGTTCCAAGTCGCGAGTGGCGAGGTCACAAAAGGATCCGAGCCGTCCATCCGAGGAGGACAGGTGGCAGAGATCCAGGGAACTCGTGAACTTGGAGGTTCGCGAGATGGGAGTCCAAAAGTTGGATGATCCAATTTGCGAGTGGTGAGGTCATGAAAGGATCTGAGCCATCCATCCGAGGAGGGCAGATGGCAGAGATCGAGAGATCTCGTGAACTCGAGAGTTCGCAGGGTGAACACCCAAGTAATTGGTGTTAAAAGTTGCGAGGCGCGAGGACACGAAGCGACGAAGTGGCGAGAGGATCAGAGTCGTCCATCTGAGGAGGACAGGTGGCAGAGATCCAGGGATCTCACTACCTCAGAGGTTCACGAGGTAAGATCCCAAAGTTTGGATGCTCCAAGTCGCGAGTGGAAAAGGCACGAGAGGATCAGGACCGTCCATCCGAGGAGGACAGGTGGCAGAGATCCNCCAGGGATCTCGCTACCTCGGAGGTTCGCGAGGTAAGAGCCCAAAGTTTGGATGCTCTAAGTCGCGATTGGCGAAGCCACGAGAGGATCAGGACCGTCCATCCGAGGAGGACAGGTGGCAGAGATCCAGGGATCTCACTACCTCGGAGGTTCGCAAGGTAAGAACCCAAAGGTTGGGCGCTCCAAGTCGCGAGTAGCGAAGTGACGAGAGCCAAGCACGAGAGAACACATGGCAACACTTCAAGGTGGGGCCCGCGTGATTGACGGGTGGACCCGCCTCGCCTAGAGAAGGGAGTCAATGGTCCGTTGACTCCTCGTGTCTAGGGGATTCATGGGAGAAGGGCATGAAAGCTCAACACTTGGACTTACGAAGTCACGAGTAGTGAGAGGAGCTAGAGTTTATCCTAGCCGACAGTCATGCATAGAGGACGCTGACAGAAGGAAGCTATACCCATTTCGTGATCTCGGGTATCGACGATTTGTGAAGAAGACTAGAGGGCCTTTGATTCATGACTCGCGAGGTCACGAGTTGTGAAAGGTGCCTGGTTTGTTTGGCCTGTGGTCCTAACCCACGATCACAGGGAGGTGAACAGGGAAGAACTAGCCCGCACTAGACCCCCATAAGACTTCGGGGATTCTGTTCCTTGAGGAAGAACGAAATTTTTTATTATTTAGGTAGTGGGTATGTTACAGATGGCCTAGGATTACTTTAGGTCTTCACCCAAAATGCATGGATCCGTTCCAAGTTTCCCCTCAATCCGACAAATATGAATCACTTCGGAACTGTACCCGGAGTTCACAGATTTCCACCACGCCTCCTCTCCTGGTTTGACGACTCAGATTCACTTTGGGAGATCTGACGACTCAAAATATCTCTGGCCTTTGGCGCTTCATCTCTTCGGCTCCTCGATGCTTCGGCTCTTTGCCTCCTCGACGCTTCGGGCTTCGGCTATTTCAGTTCTCAAAACTGAAACTCCCCAGAGCTCATGATCTGGTGACAAGTGTCCCTTCACATATCGACGAATTTAGACTCTTCGGCTCTTCGGGCTTTGACTGTTTCAACTCTTCCACCTTCTCCTCCTTCTGGATCTCCTAATCCATTGACACGTATCCCTTATGGATCCAACAATTCATATTTTCCTTTCGCAAATCGGGATTTCACGACTTGCGACTTCCAAGTCACAACTTCCTTCACATCCCTAACTTCCAAAATTATGATATTTTGGGGCATCCAAATCTGACAGTTTGCGCTCCTCTGAATCTAACGATCCATATCTTGTCGGTATTTTTTGTATCGCGAAGTTGAAAGACTTTTCAACTATGTTCTCCAGATCCCTGAAATGCCGAAATTCTCCTTGGAGAATCAATGGTCCATATCTCTCCTCAATCAGCGGCTAAGATCTTTTCGCTATTTCTCATTTCATGAATTTCACGAATTTGTCCTTTGACTTCTTTGAGTCGCAGATGAACAAAATTTTAAATTTTCACCACATGTCCCTTCCGATGGATGGTTCTGATGATGTCGGGATTACACGACTTTGCAAAACCCCCTCTCCTATGCAACTCCAAAGAGTTAAAACTCATGCACGTTCCTTTGGATCCAACGAATGTTGATCCACGCGCTTATATTTGACGAATGAGATCTGTTTCCCTTGCGATTGTTTCTCCTATGCCTAAACGTAGATCTAACGGTCCAGGTTCTTCTGTACAACCGATCAGAAAATTGCTATCGCTCCTCCTCCTTAGCTTCCACCTTCTCCTGACTTATAAGATTTTGTCAATGTTCAAAAGGTCTCAGTGTTTGAACTTCTTCCAGCGGAACCAACTCTTGGTCTCACTTCTCTCTTGTAGTGTTATCCCTCCTTTGAGATTTCGAACTTAGAATAAGTCTGAGTCTTTCAAAACCTATGCGTTATCCCTTCTGAGCTTGATCTCCTCGAAGATTTCGATCTCCCACACACACCTTGCGTTCTCGGGATTTCGTCAAACTCAGTGTCTCGAAGGATTTCTTGAACAAGAAATTCTCCTCACCCTCTTGGCATTCTTCTACTCAATGCACTCCTTGCAGAGCTTCTCCTCACAGAGTATTCAGTAACTTGGTTTCTCCCGAACTCGACACAGATTTCTTCTGTGCACACTTGCACCAGCTCAATGCCCACTTGGCAGAGCTTCGACGGAGTTCTCAGTAACTCTATTTTCTCTATGCTTCTTTTGCACAGTTCCCCTTCTAAGGAATTCAGTAACCTTGAGGTTCATCTTGAGCTTGCGATCGCTCTGGTGCGCCTTCCTGGCACGTTCTTTTTTTACTCTGTAGAGTTCAGATGCTCACTCCTTGCGCTAGCTACAAAACCTCCGATGTTCTGTTGTGCACTTCTTGCATAGCCTAAACAATCCATAATAATATTACGAGACTCAATGAAGATAAATGAAATCTATCTTCCTACTGTAATTAAATCTTATCATATATCTACAACATTCATTCATGAAACACATAAACACCCGATATGTAGGAAAAACTGCTTTTCTATTATCTCTGTGTGTCTATACAGATGTTTTACAAAAATTGGATTGTAACAAAGTCCCATTTCTCTCAAGATCTCTCTCTCAAGACTATTCTACCTCCTAAAGCCTCTCTACCCAGACCTCTCTATCATCCTCTGTCTATCTGCCTTATAAAATTTGATACAAGATCTCCCTACAAAAGAGGGGCTCTACGAGCTCGTCCTCTCTCACCTAACCTCATCTATTACATTGAAGTTTCATAAATGTTTACCTAGACTTGAATACGATTTGGGACTGCTACAAGAAACCTTTTAAATTAAATCCAACCACTACCTATACAAATGCATGGCTCGACATTTAGAACCTTACAGCACAAAAATCTGTATAGGATTATTTCAAAGTAAAAAAAATTAGAGGTTTAATGCCTCTCCCTTTCTTAAAATGCACATTTGTGTGCTGGCGTACTGGTGCATTTGCTGAGGTGGAATGACGCTCTTGCATCATACTCCCCTGCTAGGAAAAACATGAGCTCCTGCTCATGAGCTCCTCTTCTCCAGTGTTGAAGTCCTCCTGGATCCCAAATTCTCTTATGAAGTATTCCTCTTTCTCCTCTCTAGCTATGCTGCTGCTACTGCTTCTTTTTCTTTTTTTTCTTTCCTACTGCTATGGCATGAGCTCCTCTATTAAGCTCTCCTCTGCTGACCACTTCTGCTGACTTCACCATCAGCTTCTTGATCTCCCCTATCACCTCGTCCAACTCCTCCAGTGATTGGCTCTTCTTATGCAGTCTTCTCTACTGCACCTCTTCCTTGTCAGTGGGTAGATCTACTCGATCCCCCATGCTTTCTTTATCTCCCTTTGTGGCATCGAGTTGCCACTCTGCTATAGATTTAAATTCCACAGTCACATCACCAAGTTGCTGCTCAGATTCCTCTTCTGACATATCTCCAATTTCCTCCAACTATTCCTCTGGATAGTATGCTCCACCTTTTGTTTCCAATTTGACCTATTGTATGTGCAAGATTTGCACCATTACCCGTCGCTCTAAGGCTTCTAGTTCTTCATATAGGTCATAAAAATCCATGTGTTTTTCTTCCTCTCATTCTACAGGCTTAAGTGCTGCAGTCGTCTCTGTTTCAGCTTCCCGACTAAAATTTTTGAGCCATTCTTCTAAATGCTTATCTACTCTTGCTGGGGAAAACATCAGTGTCTGCTCCTTCCCTTCCTCTTTGACAGTTTCTATTGGTTGTATTTATTCTTCTGCTGCACTTTTATCATGTGCATTGGCCTCTATCTGGCTGTTTGGTAGGAATATCTTTATCCCTCCAATAATTAGAATGCTTCTCTGATCCTATTTCTAGATGGTGAAAGTTTTTAACTTGTCATCATCTTCATCCACATGGTTTGCAAGTCCAAATGAATATCCACCTATCAACACTCCTCACTAACATAAACTCACTTCTGAGCTCCCGATAATTTCAGACAATCTCATCTCCTTCTCCCTACCCACCTGGCAATTTGGGAATTCTCTACTACCCACCTGACAGTCTATGAGATCAACCGATCCCATCTCGTTTCCCACTTGGCAATATGAAATTTTGGCATTGCTCCCCTGGAAGTATATGAGACCTCCACCTGGTCTCTTTCCATTTACCACCTGGAAACTTGAAAGTCCATTTCTTCCCACTTGACAGTTTACGAGATCTTCATCTGACCTCTCTTACTCCTCGATGTTGAGATTTATCCCAGTCTTTGGTTCACAGATGTGAATCAGTTCCTCCTCTGGTTCCTGAGGTTTTCAGCATGCCTCAGCCACACTCTCATCAACCTTCGTTGTTCTTCGACAAATAATTCCTTTACTAGCCACTTCACCCTCTTCTTCATGGGCCACTCATACACCCAATGCGCTTTTTCATCCCGCTGCATTTTAAATGCAAGCTTCTCCATTTGTGATTTTATATAATTGAAATCCAGATCCATATTTGAATTGCATTTCTTCTTGTGACTTTCTCTTCCACCATGTCCATGGCCTTAAGTAGCCATTTCTACCTCTTTCCTTCCCTCCTGGAAAGTCTATGGATTACTATTCATCTAAGAGCACCTCCATCTTCTCTTACAGCTCACCCGACTATTTAAAATTTTGCTACTGCATCCACACAACAACCTTCTTACAGAGAATTAGTACTCTGCCCCCCTTTCATCGCTTGTCTATAAGTAGAATCTCATTTATGATACCACCTGATGTCATCAGGTCATCTCCTTTCAACGTCTCTCCTTGGTCTGTTGTCTATAAGCAAGGATCAGTCTTCTGATTACCTCCGTTGCCTACAAAAATCAATTTTGTGCTCTGATACCACCTAATGGTGTGTATCAGAGTATTGTATTTATCTACTCTCTTCTACAAAACTTTAAAATATGTGCTTGGATACCACATGATGCAGCCCCCCTCCCTTTCGGGGTTCTGCGACCTTCCGGTCTCTGGATCATTCCAAGTGTCGAGTCGGATTAACTCTGTGGGCTCGTGAATGAACCCAAAAATTATACCACAGGCCCCTTTTCTTCCTTTGGCGTAGATCCTGTGTTACCCGCACCTTTGCCTACGTGTTCCAGCGCTCTCTAGTTCACGGGGCTAGCTCCTCTTTACTAGCCCTTTCCTTCACACGACCCTGGGTTGTGCCCTTGTGCTAATGCAAAATTGTGGCGTGGGCAAGAGTGGTTTTAGACCAACCCACTTTTTTTCCCACAATCCTCCTCCAACTTCCATGTATCTCCCTTCCCAAAAACATGGTTGAAATTGTGGCTCGCTCAAGGATTATTATCGTCTGAGCTTTTCCTAGCCCCATAATCCTTCTCGATTGTTGATCTGACGATCTTGATGATAACTTCTAAATCGACGGTTCAGATTTGCACCTTTTCAATCTATGGACCAGATCTGCT
Organism: Picea mariana; assembly: GCA_032191745.1. Classification (NCBI taxonomy): domain Eukaryota; kingdom Viridiplantae; phylum Streptophyta; class Pinopsida; order Pinales; family Pinaceae; genus Picea; species Picea mariana. Next base: position 13,428 of record JASDQU010306682.1, read on the forward strand.
CCTCATGGATCAACAACTGTGATCTCTTCGCAATTCCAGACTTTGGGTGTTTGAAATCTCAAACCCAGCTACTCTCATATGTCAATCTCTCGTAGTTAACAATATATGAACACCTGTCCTGTAAATCAACAACTCTGCTCCTCCTTCGGATGTTTGAGATTTCAATTCAGATCAACGGTCCAATGACCCCCTCCTCGATCGGCAATTGAGATCTCCTCCGGGCCTCCAGACTTCTGAGATCTCAAATCTCAAATCCGTTTTCTCCTCCTCAAATGCACGGAACCCTACCATGTTTCCTCTTAGAATGGACGACCTAGGATTACTTCGGGTATTCACCTGGAATGCATGGATCCATTCCACGTCTCCCCTAAATCTGACAACTTTGAATTGCTTCAGAACTTTACCTATAGTTCACAGATTTCCGCTACGTCTCCTCTCCTAGTCCGACGTCTCAGATTCTCTTCGGGTGATCTGACGGTTCATAATCTCTCTGGACTTTTGCGCTTCGACTCTTCGGCTCCCTGGTGCTTTGGCTCTTCGGCTCCCCGATGCTTCGACTCTTCGGCGCTTCGGGCTTTGGCTATTTCAGTTCTCAAAACTGAAACTCCAATGTAGCTTTCCACAAAGCTCGCGATCTCACGGCAAGTGTCCCTTCGCAGATCGACGACTTTCAACTCTTCATCTCTTTAGCCTTCGGCTATTTCAACTCATCCACCTCCACCTCCTTCTGGATCTCCCATTCCGTTGACACGTATCCCTTCTGTATCCAATGGTTCAGATTCTCCTTTCGTAAATCAAGATTTCATGACTTGCGACTTCCAAGTCACAACTTCCTTCACATCCCCGACTTCTGATATTCTGATATTTCAGGGTGTCCAAATCTAACGGTTCACGCTCCTATGGATATAACGGTCCAGATCTTGTTGGTATTTCATGTATCGGGATTTTGCGTATTGCGAAGTCGAAAGACTTTTCACCTTCATTCTCCCGATCCCTGAAATGTCGAAATTCTCCCTGGACAATCAATGGTCTAGATCTCTCCTTAATCAATGGCTGAGATCTTTTCGCATTTCACGAATTTTCCCTTTGACTCTTTGAGTCATGGGTCAGCAAAATGCTAATCGTTTGCCACACGTCCCTTCTGATGGACAGTTTTGATGATGTTGGGATTTCACAAATTTGAAAAACCCTCTCTCCTGTGCAACTCCAAAGAGTTAAAACTCATGCATATTCCTTTGGATCCAATGACTGTTTATCAACACACTCAGATATGATAGCTGAGATCTATTTCCCCTGCGCTCATTTCTCCTTTGTCTGGACATAGATCTAATGGTCCATGTTCTTTTGCACAACTGATCAGACAGTTGCTATCACTCCTCCTCCTAAGCTTCCACCTTCTCCTGAATTAGAAGATTTTGTCAATGTTCGAAAGGTTTTAGCCTTTGAACTTCTTCTAGTGGACCCAACTCTTGGTCTCGCTTCTCTCTTGTAGCGTTGTCCCTCCTTTTATCTTTCAAACTTAGAATAAGTCTGACTCTTTCAAAACCTTTGTGTTATCCCTTCTAAGCTTGATCTCCTCGAAGATTTCAATCTCCCACACACACCTTGTGTTCTCGAGATTTTGTCAAACTCAATCTCTTGAAGGATTTCTTGAACAAGAAATACTACTCGCCCTCTTGGCATTCTTCTACTTGATGCACTCCTTGCAGAGATTCTCCTCACAGAGTATTCAGTAACTCAGTTTCTCCCAAACTCGACATGGAGTTCTTCTATGCACACTTGCACCAGCTCAATGCCCACTTGGTAGAGCTTCGACGAAGTTCTCAGTAACTCTGTTTTCTCTATGCTTCTTTCACACAGTCCCCCTGTTACACATTATTTTGGTCACTCTAGTGGTGTCTCTACAGTTATGTGTTCAGGCTCTCATAAGGACCTTTTGCCTGAGAAAAGTGATTGTTGTCTTCTTCCATAAAACATATTTTTAAGATGAGTTCACAGGTTGACTATGTTATAGGGTGCAGGAATCTTGATTCTCGCAAGCAACCCTATACCTAGCCTACAAGGTTTTCACAGTCTGCTCTATAGGTAGGTTGTGAACCTGTTTTAAATCTTAAAAGAAAGAGGAAGTTACAAAGGTTCTAGAAGAGGATCTTCTAGAAAATGAGTTGTCATTCGCATGGTTGGCATCCTACTAACTTATCAGATTTAGTGGGATCATCTTCATCCCTTTAACCATCTCTCCTTCTCCTATATAATGAAGGGTTTCTCAAGGAAGAGGTTAAGCAAGATTGAATAAAGAATTGATGAAAGAATTGTGTGAGGAACCCTGTTTGAATTGAAGCTTGAGGTCTCCATTTGTCCATCAAGCCATATTGGATCTTCTTCATGCAAGTGTAGAGAAAGTGTGTGTGTTGGAACTAAATACCCCTGAAAGGAAGCTTGCAACATCAAGGCGATCTGGTTGTATCTTCTACTTTCATTTAATACAATACAGTGGCATATCCCTTTCCCATAAAATCACTCTTATTTTATTGCATAACTCCTTGATCATATGCATTGGTTGTCATTGAATATACTTTGCTATCTTCACTTTGGTTGGTTTGTGTTGTCTTGGACCTGATCTCATAAGAGCACTAGAGTGAAGTAGGAACAACAAAGACCTAAGGAAGCAATATAATGGTATGTCACTCATTCCTTCTTGGTAGTAGATTCGATGATTACAACTTAGGGAAAGAGTCATGTCCTCTCCTGTTTTGTTCTAGATCCAGGTGGATCTAGGGAGATCTATTAGTGTCCGCATATACCAATTTATCCTGTAACACCCCCTTCTAAGGTATTCAGTAACCTTGAGGTTCCTCTTGAGTTTGTGATCATTCTGGTGCACCCTCTTGGCATGTTCTTTTCTAACTCTGTAGAGTTCAGACGCACACTCCTTGCACTGGCTATAGAACCTTCGATGTTCTATTGTGCACTCCTTGCACAACCTAAATAATCCATAATTATATTATGATACTCAATAAAAATAAATGAAATCTATCTTCCTACTGTAAATAAATCTTATCATATATCTACAACATTCATTCATGAAACACATAAACACCCGATATGCAGGAAAAACTTCTTTTCTATTATCTCTATGTGTCTATACATATGTTTTACAAAAAATGGACTGTAACAAAGTCCCAGTTCTCTCAAGCTCTCTCTCTCAGAACTATTCTACCTCCTAAGGCCTCTCTACCCAGACCTCTCTATCATCCTCTGTCTATCTACCTTATGAAATCTAATGCAAGATCTCCTTACAAAAGAGGGGCTCTGCGAGCTCATCCTCTCTCACCTAACCTCATCTATTACATTGAAGTTTCATAAATGTTTACCCAGGCCTGACTATGATATGGGCCTGCTACAAGAAACATTTTAAATGAAACCCAACCACTACCTATACAAAGGCATGGCTTGACATTTAGAACCTTACAACACAAAAATACGTATAGGATTATTTCAAATTAAAAAAAATGGGAGGCTTAATGCCTCTCCCTTTCTCCATTGTGCATTTGTGTGCTAGCGTGCTGGCACGTTTGTTGAGGGGGAGCAATGTTCCTGCATCATAGCTGTAAATGTGTAATTTTTTTTCCCTACCCAAAATATATTATAAGCCACAAAATATCACGAAATTGCATGGATGTAGCTAAACGATTTCTAGTTTTCCGTGGAAAATTATCTAGATATGCTTCCACTGATGAAAATACATTTTCTTTATCCTCTACATAGACTGTTGTTCCCACGATACAAGATTTTGGTTTTTCGTGGAAAACTACCAAGACATGCTTCCAGACATCCAAATATAATCTTGCAGAATCTTTGTTGTACATATCATATCTCAAGTACAACACAAATTGTATCGTGCGCACACCAGTCCGTGTAGAGGACAAAGAACATGTAATGTCATATGGGCACATATGACCATACATGGTTTATAAATGTAGCCAATATATGCTTTATTCTAACAAAAAACAACGGATATTGCAATTTCACATGTAATTCTCGAACAATTTTGCATGCAAATATTTTCTTTCATGCTAGCACTGAAGCACCGAAAAAATCTCACAACAGAATAGATATTGACCTCGGTAGACAGGGAAAATAACACAACTGCATGTCGACTCGTGGGTGCAGGGGCTGGGCACCGTAAAGCACCCCAAAAACAACAATAATAATTAAAAAAAACTAGCTCCAACCACCGACGCTGGACCCCAACCCTGCAAGGCTAAATCAAACAAAAGAAAACAACAAGCACCAAACTAGCGAGAAAGCACGAACGGGAATAACTGCACCCCCAGGGCCCCAAAGTGTAAACCCAATCCAAACAAACACAACCAACAACCAATGAACCAATGAACCAACAAGAACCAACGAACCCGTCAACAACATATGTATCTCCAACGATTGCGAAACTGCAGCAGAAGCACAGAAGGAACCAGAAACATACGATGACCATGCCACTACAAATAAGCAAACATTTTTACTTGCAAACTGCAAACACTGAACAACAAACAAGGAATAGAAAATTAAACTATGGCATGGAAACTTACTCTGAAACGATGAAATGCAGAAGTGCAGGTCGAATCGTGAACAAAACAACAACAAGCAACAACCGATGAACCAACGAAGAAGAAGCACTCACCGAACCAGTAAACAATGTATGTAGCTTCAACGATGACGAAATTGCATTGCAAAGGTAGAATAAGGATGAAACATACAATGCCTATTCAACTGGTGGTGGACAACAACACTGTGCAAAATCACTGCAACATTGTATGGAAAATTTCGAGGAAAAATGTACTCCGAGAAGCATATTTAGATAAAAATTTAAGGATGTCAGGCTGTCTAAGGACCTCGCGGTATGAAAACATTTAAGCTGCTAGGCATGTTGGAGGACCTCGCGTCATGTAAACATTTAAGTTGTCAGGCCTATTGAAGCATCTCGAAAAAAGTGTCAATACATTTCCATACAAATACATGCAGCAAGGACGTTATAAACATTGGAATTATCAATAACTATAAAGCTTGGATATCAAAACATTTCAATATGATTAGTACAAATAAAAATTTAGGGATATATTCAGCTAGAAGAAAATGCTAATACAAACATTCAAACTAATGCTAGCATTAATCCACCTTCAAGCAATACATAGGAAAAATATATTATTCAAAAAGATAGTATATGATAAAAAGTTTGGATATGTTTCCATATAAAACATTGGGAATAGAGAATCCGACAATAATATCTCCAATCTCTTATCCAATCAGATCAGTACATATATGGTACTTTTTATTATATAAAAATATATATTTTTAATTCCATAGCTCCAACAATAGGTATTATGCAAATATTTTTGGTCAAAGGACAAACTAATATGTAGTCAATGAATTATCGATTGCTATAGTCCCTCTATGCCTACGGAAGGGACTAATAAGAGGTATTGAGTTAATGTCCTTATGTTCATTAAGTCACTTTTTGAAAAAAAATCATGTAACTTTAGGTTATCACATAACTTTATTGTAAAGTGTATTTCACTTAACTTATAAAATTGAATCACTATAAAGTAAGTGTATGGTTCCCTTTTTAGTTATTTTTTGTATGCAACTTTAATTTATAAAGTTACTTCATTCTAAAAGCGATTCTCAATTATTTTATAAAAGTGGTGTTGTGAGAAATCTTACCCTATGGACATGTTAATCCCCCCTTAGCCGAATTTTCTTCGGCTAAGACAGAATAGAGAAAGTGGACACTAACATCCCTTTCTCTTGTCTATACACACATGAAAATGAGAAGAAGGAAAAGGAAATCAGAGTGCACCTTTTCTGAAGGTTGTCCTCATTTCTCCTTATTGCTCCGGCATTAGATCTAGTCTTAGCTTGATCACGATATTTCTGCACTTAGAATGAACGATCTTCCTCTTCTACTACTTGCACAAAGTTAGATGAAATCAAATCTAACTAAATTAAACAAGCATAAATTTCATGTATAAACTAAATGATACATAAGTATGGGAATAGGCCAAGATTATATTCATGAGAAACAATGGACAACACTTACAATCACCTTGATGTTGAGAAATATTCCTCCAATGATTCTCCTATCCAACCCCTTACTGTATGTTGACAAATGAACTAGAGCTTTGATATGCTTCAGACCTTAACTTCATATAATCTCTTCCACCCTTGAGAGGCCTTGTTTATATAGAGGCTTGAAAGGTTTAAACAACTTATAATATCAAGGGAAGGTTGATATATTTCTTCCATAAGTTAGGATTGATTACCCAAAAAGGAGAGACTTGAGCTTATGGGTCATCCCTCGATCATAACCACTAGAAGTATGTCGGCGATGACCCATAGAATAAGGTGGGATTGATTAAAACCACCCTAATAGGACTTAAACTCTCTATAAACTTGACAGAGGGCGTCAAGGATGCTCCCTCCTAGTCTAGCAAGAGGCGCCACCCTAGTGGTGACACTCCCTAATCCATGGCAGGGGGGCGTCATTGCTCCAACTAAGACAATCAACAAGGGGGGAGATAATGTGTTTGACCTTCAGTAGGTGGATTTTCTTCTCTTTGATAGCTAGGGAACATGGAAAAATGTTTTCCATGGTGTCGAGGATGTGAAACTAAGGTGTGACAATTTTGTGTGTAACAGATTGCCCCCCAAAGTGTGAGGTCAGAAAAACCCTGATGGTCAAAACAATTTATGATGTGCACCAAGGGGTGCTAGAATAGGAGATTTGGATGGAAGCTGAAGGTAAACATCAAACAACATATATATGAATCATCCCGAGGTAGAAATTTCCATGCTCGGTGAAAAGTAGACTCGTAGCATGGCTTCCGACCAATACAGTGCGGATCCGTGACAACACTAACTAAGGATATGGCCACCAGACATACAACGTGGATCCATTTCTCCATGACCGAATTGATTCGTAGCGATGAAAAGTTACAAAGTGGAGCTACGATATGACAACAACATAGCTACAAACCAATATAAAGTGGATCTATGTGACAATGTATATCAGTAATATTATTCTCCATTGCAACCTGGGTTGGGCACATAACACTGGTAGATGCCAAAAAGGTTCCTAGGGTCTTCATCCCAATCCCGAACCAATACAATTCTAACCATGTGAATATAGGTGTTGATGTTGAACATGGTATAAACCACTTGATTACAGATCATTAATGTATATTGTTAACAAGTGAGAGGGAAATCACTAGTGATGTCAATGAATCCCAAGGCACCCTAGTACAATCCAACGAATATGAATCAATGAGATGAAGTTGATCATTTGACAGAATCTTCCGATCAGAGGTCAATGACGTAAACCCACTGTCGAAAGTGAGGAAACATGCCATTGAGGCATGCATGCTCCAAGGTACTAATTGGTTTCTAAGTTTGGATCCTGGATAATGTGTTGAAGTCGAAAGGACTAAAATCGTCTAAGAAGGTCCATGATGTATCCCCCATCATCGACATGAAAATGATTAGGATAGTGATTTGAGATGATAGAGAAAATGTGGAAATACTAACACGGGTATGAAAATAGACGATACTGTAGAGGTTGATTGAAGCTGAGACTTTCCTTGAACATTGTGCGACATGACAAGTGACTTGGTAGCATTGAATCAATGAGGCATAAATCCAAACATAACATGAAGACAACCAAAGGTTCTCTTCGAAGGAGTCCAAAGAGTATGACAACACATAGAATTGATATGACTGAGAGATGAGTAGATTACCCAACTGTAAGCATGATGCAGACATGTGCCATGTTCAAGGGTGACTAAGAACAAATGCCATAATGTTTCAAAAGCTTGACCCACTTCCCAAATTCCTCCCCCATCCAAATAGACAAATACCTCTTTGTTTTTTAACGAGCTTGAGTAGGATAACTATTGGTTTGCTTCTCTCTTACTTCTTCTTGGGCTGACCCAGGTTCGGATCTCAATACGTTTCCAAAAAAACCCTAAAAAACTATCGTCTCTCTTGGTAAACCAGAAGGAAATGCTCCACATGGGGTGCACATCATAGTCTCACACGAGATAGCTTTAATGGGTCACTGCAATACTCAAGTGCTTGCAGTCTAGGAATGTGTGGGGATTTTTTCTTGTGTTATTTCTTCCTTATGCATTATCCTTGTTAATTATTCAAGTACTTCTATCATTTATTCATCTTTAAACCTATGCATGCATGCTGATATTTCTAGTTTAACCATTCATTCATAAACTAATGATCAATAGAAAGTAAGCATTCATTAACAATCACAAAGAACACAAAGTTTACCGTGGTTCAACCCCTCCTGGGGCTACGTCCACAAAGATCTATCCTCTATGCTCTTTTATTTAATCTGCTACAAATTTTTGCGTTGCGCGCATTATATATTCAATAATACAATCAAGATGAGGGTAAGAACCCTCTGTGAGGTAGTCTAGATCATACCAGGCTCCACAGCTTGTGGCCTAACCCTCAAAGACTACATTATTTGACTCTTCTACAAGATGTTTTCCCTCTACTTTCTTCACCTCTCTTTCTATATCTCTATCTCTCTGTATATATCTATCTATATCCTCTCCTAAACCTCCTAGGTCYTTATTYATACTCCTTTATGKTTTATATCCTTTACAATATTTGTCAAAAACCCTAACSCTRTCATGGTTAGGCTTGYCTGCCTACGCGCCACATTGCTTTTCCTCTTACATGCTGCTTTTCCTTATTTTTTTGCATGTTGCTTTCTTTGCCACTTGTTGCTTGCACTCCAAAATTAGGTCTTCCTTTCCAAAGTTAGGTCTTTCCCCAAAACAAWTCCTTCTCCAAAAATAGKCCTGYGCCRAAAATATACTTCCTTCTCAAAATAGGTTTGCRCCCAACARGCCCCCAACACTMACAYGTGGCTCGTCCCGAGCCACTTAGGTGTTGTGTGCTCCTTGTACATCCTTTTCCAAGCCGTGAAACTTTCCTTATAATTCTTCCCATTTGGATCTCGCTTGCGCAACTTTCTCTATGAGCTCCCCTACCTTATGCACGGTGATGTGTTCCCTCATAGACTTTGCGCTCTCGGCATGATCCTGAACCATCCTTTTATTTTCCTCCTCCAGTTCCACAATTATTTGCACTTTTTGTTTCTGGAGGGGTTCTAATTGGGATTTCCTTGCTTGCTTGTTATTCTACGCAATCTTCAATTCTGTCTGCAAGGCCTTCATTTCATGTGCACCCTTCAATCGCTATGTAATGCTCATGGCCTTTTGTCGCTTCTTCAACTCCTGTATTGCAGTATGGATTTACTCCTCTTGATGGTCTAGTTGTTGGACTCTATAATCTTCCTCCAACATCTTCCATAGTTGCATGGTCCTCTGAAACAGTTCTGTAACCTTTTTGGCCTCTCTCTCAATCATTTCTACTTGCAGGGATGCCTGTTGTTCCCTTTCAGTTGTAACTTTAGGAGGAGTGGTTGGTGTTAATTTTTCTCTGAATTCCTTGATCTCCTTCTTATAACCTTCGAGCGTTTATGCGATGATTTGAATATGTTCTTCAACACTGCTCACGACTACATGCGTACTGATTAGAATTTTTGTGAAGACTTCCTTCAGCCTCTGCTCCAATTTCTTTGTGTACTGCTTCTCCTCCTGTGTCTCCAACTGGACCTGATCTACCACAATTTCCAGTGCATCCTTGCCATCTCTGGTGACTCGCAATTCTGACATATCTGCTCTGGCTCGTGATTACACTTCCTATGTGACACTGACTTGTAGCTTGTACAATGCCTTTGTTGGCATTTTAGTCAATACCAATTGTACCTGCGCCAGGTATTTAAGTGGCGTCTATGTTGTGGCCTCCTTGAATTGCATCATATATGTTGTTATATGGAATCTAGGACTTGCTTGTGCTATTATTTGGATTGTGACTTCATCATTTTGCGTGGTTCTATCCCTTCTGTCGCTCTGGGGATTAGTTCTTCCCCCCTCTCTTGTATTTGGGCTGCTTGTATTCATTCCAGGACCTGCTTAATGTAGGAAAACTCGTTCCTTATCCTTCCTCTTTGGTTCTTGGCCTCCTCATACTCCTTTTTTGCACGTTCTGCACAATGTTTGTGACTAGATCAACATCATCCTCAATGATTGTGTATTCCGAAATCTGTTTGTGGGCCTTGGCCTTCTTGCACGACCCACCTATATGTATGATTAGTCATTTGGGTGGCCATGTCTTTTGTAGAGTGGTTTCCAATGGGGTTTCTTATGTCATTGTGTCCCCCCTTCTTTGTTCCTCCTACATGGGGACATTATCCTTCTTTCCTATATGTTCGTCCTTCTTTGGGGCACTGCCCTTCTTTTGTTGCACTGTCTTTGGACCAGGATTTTTCTGCTGTGTTGGTTTCTTGGTCACGAAGCTCCCCTCTATAGATGTCTTGGATGACCCTACTTCCACTTATTTCCCTTTGGGCATGTCCTTGGCAATGATTGGGATCTTCTAGTCATCCTGCCAGTCTTTCATTTCCCATTCAAATTCCTCTACATTGATGCATAATCCATGTTGTAGCCTTTCTTTATCTAAATCCCTGCACGCTTGGATCCACATGTTGTGTCATGTAGCCTTAAAGTTGGTTATCCCTTGGTACTACGCGACCACTTCAAGAGTTATTCTCCATGTGTTGGATATATTCTCTTGTATTTCACTGAGATACTAAGAAAAAGTGTTGGCATTACCATTTCTCCGCTTGGAATTAGAAGTGCTTCCCAACGATGTGTACCATTTTGCGTGACATCATCCTATTTTTTCGCAGAAATATGAGTAGGTAGGCTCTTTCCAACCAATTAGAGCTATCAGTATAATGATCCAGGAGTAGTGGAACTCAGTTCCCAAGTCTTGTGCATCCTTCCAGTCGTCTTGGAACAGATTCAGTAAGTATGGGGACCAACTAAGCATGGTGTCATTTACGCACTATGTTGTTGTTGCGACAACTCTTGCGAGGAAATCCTCCTTGCGACATTTTCAAAGGAGTTTGCATGGCATCAATTTTTTTTCCATCCAGGTGGCTGCGTCATTGATCCTTTTTATGATAATGTTGCACGAGCCCCTTTCTGTCCCATAAGTTTTCTTCATTTCTTCTGCAAGTGCCTTTTCCTTGGTTTTATCATCCATGTACTGTGCAAGCTTCTCTCCATTTGATGATAGTCCTATGATGAATGAAATTAATTCAACATCGATGGAGACAGGTTCATCCAACCACAAAAATCCTCCACGGAGGACCGCTAGTAACTACTTGACACAGTTGTTCACATCTTTCCCTCTGCCAAAGTGGGTAATCTCCAACAAATTAAGAATCTCTGTGTTTACAAAGCCTGCCACCCATTGCTTTGGTTGCTACATTGGATCTCCTAACGACCATGTGCCTGGGCTCTCCATATACACCTATTGTGCAAATTCTGGGAATTTGTTGGTGTCAGACACATAGTGGTCTGCATACCATAACCTTTCTATGCATCCCAATAAACTTGGTGTGGCTTGCACCCCATCTCGAATGCATGAAAAAACGATCGAGGCGTCGGGATGCTTGTGCAGGGACCGTGCGATGAGATGTTTCCCCTTTCTCTGTGCTGGCGCACTAGATGTCCCAGCCTCTGGTTCTCTTTCTTCCCAACCCGACTCTGGTTTCCCCGTGATATCTTCAAGCTACACTTCCTCCTGCTGTGCGAACCCCACCATAGGTTGTGGCCTTGGCTTGTCATATTTTCTCCTTTCACTATCAATGACATTTGTTTTGTGGGATGCTTCAGCCCTGGAAGGTTGTTTTGGGTTGGTTGTTGCCAATGGATCATGGCCTCGCGCACTGTCGTGTGAATCAATGTCCATCCTGACCATCATCGAAGCCTTCCCTTCTTCCTCTACCAGTGTGGATCTCACTGGTTTGATCTATGGCAATGGAATTGCATCGATATTAACGATTCCATCTATCTGTGTAAATGCTTGTTCTGCCTCTATGGTTTCTTGCGGTGACTTGTGGCTATTGCGTGTTTTTTGTGTTGTTTGGTTAGGTGCATTGACCTTCGAAGGTGCCATTGTGGGTAGTTCTTCCTTCTTTGGTTGAACTTCGACTGCTACGGTCTCTGAACTCACATATTCACCTCCTTTCTTCGTTCTCCTTAGCTTCCCGGGTTTGTAAATTCACAATAAGTCTCGTTTGGCCCGCGTTTTAATTATATATGAGGTGTTATAAATGCCATGAATTGTATCAAAGACTCTTGTTTGATGGTCATAAATGTGTTAAATCTTGTCGATCATGCTTCGTTAAGTTTCATAAATTCTCAATTCACACCTTTTTACCCCAACGATCGATTTTTTCTTTTTCGACTGTTGGCTCATTTTTCGATGCACTGCAATTTTTCGGTGCGTCGTATGTTTTTGTTGTGAATTTTCCTCTGGTGCACTATGTTTTATTCCTGTCAGCCATATGCTGTGCACGATCACTTTTTCTTTTTGTCACATTGATTCTAGTATCTGTTGCGCACGATCACTTTTTCATTTTGTCACATTCATTCCACTATCTGTTGTGCACACTATTTCCTAGTATTTCGTTACTTTTGTCTTCCTTTTTCTTATTTTTCTACTTTTGTCTTCCTTTTTATGAGTTTCCTTTCCTAACATATACTATGGTATACTATATACATGCATGTCTTACTATGGTGTAACGTTTAAGGGTTAGTAGGTCGACTGTCCCTGTACAGTTTCAGTCGACTACCGTTGATCATTCCTTTCAATTATGTTCCTCCCAAGTCTTTTATCTGCACATATCCCCCATCTGTGAAAATATTTACTTCATATGGTCCTAGCCAATTAATTCTCAACTTACTGGGGTGTTGCAAAAATTGGTTGTCATAGAGAAGAACTAGGTCTCCCTCCTTAATAATCTTCTTTTTAATATGTTTGTCATGCCAAGATTTGTCTCTTGCTTTCTGTACTTCCTGGTGAAATCCTGCCAAAATCTTGTCCTCTTCCATTTCCATTAGTTGATTTAAACTCTCTTGCATTGCACCTCTTTCTATCATGTTGGTAATTGCTACTACACACAAATTGGGTACTAGAAATTCTAATGGCACCACTACTTCCTACCCAGACACTAACCTGAATGGTGTTTGTCCTGTCAACTTCTTGCATGTGTTCCTAGACATTTGGTGGGAAGTCTAAACTATTTAACCACAACAAAACTTGATATTGCATATTTAGTTAGCATACTTAGTCAATTCATGGCTAAACCATGTGAAAATCACTGGAAAACAACAAATGGATTCATTTGACAGTTGAAAAGGTTTGTATATTTTGGTATTGAATATACTAATCATTTGAATTTTGAGTTGACAGATTATTCAAATTCTTATTGGGAGGAGATCCAAATGATAGAAAATACACCACTAGATATGCATTTAGTATACGATCTGGAATTGTGTCTTGGAGAAACAAGAAACAACCAATTGTTTCGTTGTCCTCAACTAAAGTAAAGTGTAAATATTGTGCAGTGCTACCTTTCAAACAATTTGTCTAAGGCTTATTATTGAAGACATGGGAGAAAGGCAAGGAGTACCTACATCTATCAAATGCAATAACCAAAGCTCAATAAAATTGGTACACAATCCAATTTATTATGCAAGATGAAATCACATTGAATCTCAACATCACTTTGTGAGAGAAAATATTCAATCGCACAAATGATGATTAGAGGATATATTCATTAAGATTTTGTGAAAGGATAAATTTGTAATAAGTAGAGACAATACACCAATGATAATAAATCAAAACCTAAAAAATCCCTCGTTGAAGATAGATCTACCCTTGAAGCTCCATTGAAGACCCTGGTGGGATCTTCCCCCTTGTCCAAATAGGGTGGATGATCTCATCACCGAATCCAAACTACAATTAAAGGGTTTTTTCAAAACCCTAACGAAAACATTGGCTCATCAAGCACTCCACAAGAAATAATCCCAAAACATGGCATGCCCAAATGACTTTCTCTCCTCTCCTTTTGAAGGCCCTATGGATCCATTTAGAGAGGTCCAACTCACCCTTCTCGAAGATTTTAGAAGAGTAATTTGTCTAATAAAGTGACTTTAAAATGATATTTTGATTAAGTCACTTAAAAATTAAATAATAATTCATTAAATATTAGTTTCCCAATTTGAATTTAGACAACATAATTAAATAATTAATTAAATATCTAATTTTTCTAAGCTCACAAAAAATGGGACACTAAAAATCCTCCCACCCCAAGATTGCTTGTCCTCGAGCAATACCAACTCAATTTGATGCTTCGTTGACTGAGCTTGTCTCAAAGTGATACTTGGGTCCCAAGCCTTCCTGGAAAATGTGTATCCTCCTCTCGTAGCATGAACCTGCGAGGTGCTATCACAAGATCCTTCCTAATTATTCCTAATAAACCAAGCAAACAAAATATGTATGAACT
>JASDQU010306682.1:39198-51653 GCA_032191745.1 Picea mariana
ATCATGACTTCATTTCCTCGGATTTGCTACAATCTCTCTTTCTTTCTTGTGCTCACGGTGGCTCTTACAACAACTATGGCTCCTCTTCCAATTCAAAATTTATATACCCTGTGATGAAACCAATCCCTCCGCATTTACAAAATCATTGATCGAGGTTCAACAACAGCTATAGATCCATATCAAAGCAGCTCCAGCAGTGAACGTTTGAATCAGATGAAAACTTATGTTGGATACACCCGATGTCATGGATCTCTCTTCTCTCTAAAAACCGCATTCTCTTACGCCTGCTCCACGCAGCAATCAATAACAACGACTTCTATCAGTCATGATTTTTGAAACTTATGTTGCAGCCTCTAATAAGCGATATGCTCCAACAATAACTCACTACACTCAGCAACACACAGAAATTTAACACTCTCCTACACTACATACACTACATATGTACAAATCTATGAGCTTGCAATCTATCTCATATTCTAGTCCCTCTCGTGAGAGAGTCAGGACTGTTCTAGCTCTGATACCAAGTTGGGAAGCATGAGAGCAATGAGACACATGAAATACACACAGAAAAAATAGATTATTATTGCACACATACATAAGTACATATATAGTTGAACTCAGATTCAACTTACCCCAAACATAGCTATGGAGGTTGATAGAATATCTCAACAACTCCTACAAATCTTCAACCAACCCCTAAATTAATCATTAATTCTAACAGCTAGATGCTAGATCTGGTTGAATACTGCGATGCTCTGTAATTAGGGTTTTACTTGCGAAGTAGATAATGGTTAAACATTAATGAACTATATTGCTAATTGCTTTGTCAAGGTGTTACAATCACAGATCTATGTCCTAGCTAAGGTTGCACACACTGGAGTACTGCAACCACCCCTGCCTCTACCTCAGGTGAGACTTCATCTGCTTCGCAGGTGTTGCCGAAATGGTCGGTAGTTAGGCTTTTGTTGGTGCGTTGCTGTAGCGTTGAACCCTGGGTTTGCCCCTGTGCCAACAACATCGGATTAAAAACCTATATATATCCAATTAAAAACAGGTACATCATATAAGGGATGTAATTGTATAAAGGATCTCTAGAAGGATCCACAGGGCCTTTAAAAAGGAGAGGAGAGCAAGTCATTTGGGCATGTAATATTTTGGGATTATTTCTTGTGGAGTGCTTGGTGAACCAGTGTTTTCGTTAGGGTTTTGGCATAATTTGGTTTCGGTGGTGAGACCATCCACCCTAGTTGGACAAGGAGAATATCCAACTAGGTTCTTCAATGGAGCTTCAAGGGTATATCTATCTTTAAGAGGACATTGTTCAAGTTTTGATTTATTATCATTGATGTATTGCCCCTGTCATAACAACCATTTTGGTATTATGGTTGTATTAAGCATTCTCATAATAATAAAGATGTATGTGTTTCTCTCTCATTTTATGTGTATCAAATGTGTATGCAGGTTGTTTTGGAAAATTATAAGGGTTTTTAGCAAAATTAATGCCCTAAATCTATTTTTTTAGTAAAACCCTAGTTTTCTTTTAAGCAGGATCTTATAGTGGTATCAAAGCATGATCTTCGACAGATGTGGAGGCTACCAAAGGGATATCATCAGGGTTATTTTCGAATAAAAAAAATCATTCAAATTTATTCCTTGTGCTTCATTGATATCTAAGATCTCTTTAGTGGTTGTGATTTCCTTTAGTTGTGATTGAGTTTCAAAAGTGGCAGCTGAGATTCACGGTGTTAGTTGAGTTTGGATTTCCAAAAGGGAGTCAACTTGCTTGAGGAAGTTGAGTTATGTGTATGCTAGGTCTATATCTCATTTGGGCTAAGTTCTTCCTTAAATTACTAAAGGAGTGTGAGGACCGATTTCTTCAGGAGAAATTGTGGGTTTGTCTTTGTTGAAAGTTTCATTAGCTAGGGTGTACTTATGTAATTGAGAGGTCGAGTTACTCTTCTTACAACAGAGTTTGTCAACAAGGTGGAGTCTATGTATATGCAAGGGGGTACTCATGGAATATGAGGCCATACCTTCACGTTGGGGCATATATATTTATAACATATCTGTCATTAGAGATTGAACATAGTATCTCTGTGAGTCGACAGAGTTTGGGTGCCTTGAGGGGTGATTTTTGGGTATTGTTTCCTTCCAGAAAACCAGAGACTCTTTGTTGGAATGTATCAATCAAAATATGTGAGTTATCCATGATATTGTCTTCTAGTTATTTTTTGATAATTAAATAAAGTTATCTTTGTTGAGTTTCCATACATTTATCAGTGTGATCATTAGAAATTGTTTGCATTGAGTTTAATGTTGGGTTGATTCCTTCATTGTATGGAGTGAGTTGAACTGTGGTAGTGAGTTCTACCCTTTTTGGTTATTCATTGCAGTCAGAAGAATATGAGATTGGAAGTCTGAACAGAGGGAGATTGGAGGAAACCTTGTATACATAAAGGGCGAGTTTCTTGTCCTTGGCAGTGCCTCGTAGTTGTTGGCATGATTATCATTCGGTGAAGACAAATTTATGTGTTTTTTGGCCGAGATATATGTTTTTGGTTGAGTTATTTCTTGGCAGTTGGGTTTCCCTCATTTTGGGACAAGTTTACTCCCTTGGAAGGGAGAATTTCTCTTGTTGGATGAGTTACCCTCTTGTTGGGTTGAGCTAAGCTGATAGAGGTCGATTTCTTTCATTGGGGGGTCGATTTCCCAATGCTAGACACTTTTTTTGAATGGATGGGCGCACTTTATTTGTTGTTGGGTGCATTTTTTGAAGAAATATTGCAGCTAAGTGAATTCTATGCCAATTTGGGTGCATACTCTTGAATCTAAGCAACGAAACCCATTGTTGGTTGAGTCTATCATTGTTGTGGTTGAGTTGAATGCTATAGAGGTCGAGTCTTCAGTTCTGGGAGGATTTGAAGTTGTGGAAGGAGAGATATTCTTGCTAGTCGAACTGCCTCATCTTTGGGGTCGAGTTTTACCTTCATGTGGTTGATTTTAATGTGCTAGGGGGGATCATTATCAGAGGCTATCACTACAGGTCCTTTTCTCTTGTTTTGGGTGTTGTTGTTCATGCTTTTAGTGACCAATATTGTCATCTACATAACCGATATATTTGGTTGAAAGTTGTTGCATACCACAATAGCCTACAAGAAGGCTCATCTAGAGGACTCTTGCAGAAACAACATACACATAATATATATCGGGTTCATTAATTGGTATTTCTATATTGTTTTTCAAATTTCCTGTGTATCACTGATTATCCAAATATTAATGCAATAAGTTCAGTTGGGTCTTATTTTTGGTCTCTTGTAATCCTGTAGCATAGATGATAGTTTGTGTAAACTATGAATAGAGTGATTTTAAATGCAAACAATTTGACAAATTGCCTATACCATAAGTCAAGGAAAATTACAACAACAAAAAAAATAGCTGGAACATTTCAATGGTATTAGAGAGTTAATTTAGTCGGAGTTAATGTTGTTGGAAAAGGAGGTTGATACTCTCTTAGGTTCCCAATACATGATTAAAGATATGAATAATATGAAGGACATGCATATCTCCTTTGAGTGTTAGTTTTAATACCAATGGGACGAGTTAACTTGAAGCCCTAGATCGCTATCTACAAACCTACTCATAAATATTGGGCATTGTACATGCTACGAGAAGGATAAACATGCTACAGGACTGATATTTTGGTTAAGTGGAAGTGTTGTTCCTTTCATCATCTACAGAAAGAATTTAGGTGGCTTTCAGAACCTATATCAGGCGTGGATTATCAAAAACTAGCAAGGAGGCACAAAGAGACAGTGCACCAACATTGGTCAAGTACCTATGTATCTGGTTTGAGAGATTTGTGGGAGGGACATTATGTGGCTGGGTATATTCAGTGCTATATTGGGGGCAATTTAGACTATTATAGACATCCCATCTACTCTTGTATTTACAATCAATCCCTGAGATTATGCAAGAGTTGTTACTTGTAGGCAGCTTGTATTGCTACTTGGGCGAATTATTTTCAGCTACAATACTGGTGTGTGAGCAAGATGCCTTGGAAAAAGGGCCATATCTTATTGTAGAGGTTAAACACAACAAAACATAGTTATAATTTGTGGGTAGATTTGAGTTTCCTGTGAAGAAAGGAGTGAAAACCATCAAATCAGATCCTTGTTGGTTCGAGGCTACAGTCATAATGTTATCTGAGAAATTTTGAACAGCCTAACAATCTTCATATCATGACTGTAACAAATACAAATTTTCATTTGGGATGGAAAAGAAGTCATTGATGGGAAGGAATTTGGTCAATTCCTCAAAGTGTTTAACAGAACTACTCCACAAAAATAATTCGATTTCACATCATATTTAATTGGGTTTGAGGAAGATGAAAACCTCTGAAGAACTTAGGGAATAACTTTGGAAACTCATGCAAGAGTATCAGAAAAAAATTAACAACCTTGTTAGAACATCCATAGTGGTTCATGGAGGTGGTAAAAGGATCCAAAATCGTTGATGAAGCAGAAACATCACATCAGGATGAGAACATGGGAGAGCCTCAGGTTGACTATTTGGATCATGTAGCTGGCCATGATAGGGATGTGTACATGGAAGATGACCAAGCAGTATACATTGATGAGATATTTGACGCTATTGTGTCGATGGAGATTGTCACTAGTACCAAGGAGGAGGGGACAACATTTGGTCCCATTGATGATGACTACAAGGGAGATGACACAACAACATCCAGTGCAACATTTGCATTGGAAGGTGGAGCCGAGGACACTAGCCCCAATGATGGTCAGGATAGCACATGTGTTGGGATTGTTGGTGAGGATGGATTCGATCTATCACCTATGTACGAGGACGATCCATCTCTATTCCATATGTAATACCCCAAGGTTAAGCTCCTGTTGAATTGTAATGATGTTTATAGGTTGGTGAGCCAAGTATTTATAAGTTGGAATGCTTATGTGTTTATTAGGCTGGAGAGCCTGGATGTTAAGGCCAGTGAACCTAATTTTGTATATGCAATTATTCAGATCATTAATAAAAATACATTGTTGTGTGTAGACGAACCACAAAGAAAGAGTTATGGGGGACTAAGCTCCACTAGGAAGGTAAAGGGAAGGGGGATGAGAGGCTAGGAAAAAGGGGCTAAGCTTGAGGGCTTAACCCAAGGGGATATTATAATATATTTCCTAAATTACTAAAGTTTGGGAATAAACCCTATTATCCTAAGTTCCTTTGGGGAGAGGAACAAACTCCAAGTGGAGAGGAACAAGCTCCTAGAGAGCCAAGTGTCATCTAGGATACATGCAGATTTATGTAGGAAATTCCATTGTTGTGGGGTTTTCTCTCACCACTCTGATCATTCTTTCCATCTTTCCTCACAAGTTCAATCTCGATTCTGGCCATCCTTTGCAACCATTCCCTCACGCACTGAGCAAGACACAGTCATCCAATTCTGACATTGTTGAACCCTTTTCCATTGTGAACCTCTGTAATTGTTGAGCCCTCCCTTGACTTACCCAAATTTACTATTGTGGTTGCTTGGTTGATTTAAGAGTTGAACAGAAGAAGCAGGTTGTCAGGCCTATGGTTTGAAGAGGTAGGTTGTGAGGCTCGTGGGTTGAAGAAGAAGGTTTTCAGGCTTGTGAGCAACTCTCTCCAGGTGAGAGAGGTTGTTGGGGAAGTGATTTCTCCTGGAGGGAGTCTAGCAGTGACTACAAATCTCTGAGAATTCCTGATCTGGCATGTTTTTGAATCCCTGGAAGGGAAGTGGAGCAGTCAATGGAATGTGGAACAGTGAAGGTGTATATTCTTGGGGTGGGACATGCATGTGGGGAATGAGAGTCTGTGAGCGGTGGGTGTAAGTAGGCTCCTTGGAATGAATCCTTCATGTTGCATTGTACAACTTTCCATAGTCTCAGCCTAGCCTAGGATTTCCTTTGCCCTGGGTCGAGTTTAGTCCTAGAGTGGGGGTGACCCACTACTGATAGCAAGGAGCAGCATGGTTTAAGGCTGGGAGGCTCTTGGAAGGTATGCACACAGTCGATGGTCTTCTCATAAAAATATAAGTACCAATTCTGTGTTAATTGTATGTTGTGTATATTGTACATGTGTGATAATGTTATCAGAATTGTCTGTATATATTGCATGTATGTGCTTATTGTCGCTTCCGCATGAATATGTGTATCAGCAGAATGTTTATCTCTATTTAAATTATCAAGAGCATGCATATCCCAATGGATTAATACTGGGGTTTGTTACAATTGGTTTCATAACAGTTTGGTTTTGAAGTACTGGCATGTCCCCGACAAGGGTGGTCAGTGGACGTTACAATTTGGTATCAGATCCAAGTTTCAACACTGAACCTGGATGGGCCACAAATGTGGAATTTGAAGTAAAAATTCCATAGGGATTTGATGTACAAAGAGCCATGAGGGTGTTGGGGGAACACCTTGGATGTGTTCAAAAGATCGGGAGGTATAACGGTTCGATAAACCCCAGTAGATGTGGTATTGAGCCACAAAGTTAAATTTGGGCCGTTTTATTTGTTCGAAAGAAGAAATATCCCCCACAACCATCAGTTCTGGAGAAGGTGCACAGAGATTAAGCAATGTTCAGAGTTCGACATTTTGAGCGTTGTGCGGTGTTCAACAGTGAAATCACCGAAGTCTCGAAGCTACGGGAAGCAACCGTCAACAGTCAACTTTTCGAGAGTTTTGTAAGTGAACAGATGAGAAGGGATCTACCGAAATGTCGAAGTCCCAAAATTTCGGAGATGACGTGGACCTATTTAGAAATCGATCGTTTGACATTTTTTCAAAAAGTATCAACAAGAAGAATCATCGAAGTCTCAGTTTGTTGAAGTGATGTGACATGATGACATCACCGAGGGTGATGTGGAAGTGTTCGAAAATTCAGAATTTTGGTAGTTCGATAGTTGTGTGAAAGTGTCGATGAGAAAATAAAATCATCGAAGTGACGTGACATGATGACATCACCGGGGGTTACGTGGACCCATTCGATAGTTTTGCGAAAGTGTCGAAGATGGGAAATCACCGAAGTCCTGAAGCACCGGATATGACATGGCATGATGATGTCACCTAGGGTGATGTGGACCTACCTAGGTCTTCCACGTGTCACTCGTTTTCATACTTTTGATAGGCCCTTAGGACCGATTGGGACCTAACATGTGTCACTCATTGGTGGGGCCACATGTCACCACTTTGATTGGTGACAGTTGTACTTTGTGGGTCCCGAGAGGTTAAGAAGTTTGGGAGTTTGACATTTGGGAAAAGTTGTTGGAAGAACTTCCGAACCTCCTAAGTCCCAGAGTCCCAAAGTTTCGAAGTGACATGGCTTGGTGAGGTCACCTGGGGTGACATGGAAACAGAAGATGCATGCCACCTGTCAGTTTGTTTTGAGCTTTTGAAATGTTGATTGTGCAGTGAGAACTTGGCATGTGTCACCCCTCATATTGGGCCATGTGTCTGCTTCTTGGAATCTACCATGTAGCACTTGGGTGTGTAGTACTAAGTGGACCCTAGAGGTTTTCCACTTTGGCGTTCAAAAGGAATGAAGGGAGATGGAAGCAAAAACCCCTAAGCTATAAAGAGTGAAGTAAATCCTATCCATTCATCACGAGGGGACACACGGCGGTAGATCCCATGATCCAGAGAATTCAAGGCGTAATTAGTTGAGGTCGAGGACTTCCAGAAGCCCAAAGGCTGGAGTCCATCATGACCATTGATCACAAAGGAAGTGTGGTGCCAAATCCCAAGGTCCGAAGAAGAAGTACTCTGGGGGATTTGAGTTACAGAATGTTGTGAGTTGAGAAATCCTAGAGGGCCGGAGTTAATCTCGACCGTTGATTGAGATATGACACGTGGAGGAAGGAGAGGATCTCTGGTAGTTCAGCGCTCCGGGAGATTTTTTGTGATGTTATTTGGAAACTGTCGAAGCCCAGAGTCCTGGAGATCCTATCCACCATATATCTAAGCAACAAAAGTGGACCGTAGATCGACCGTCCTTCATGAGATTGCCAGTTCGGTGGTCCGAGAGATTTGGTGTGATGTACTTTGGAAACTGCCAAAGCCTAGAGGCCCAAAGCATAGGATAAGTGCCTAACGATTAGTGCTTGGTCACAACCCCTGGTCGCATGAATTTGGGAGGCTGAAGGAAAGGGGCTAGCACTTGAAATTTTGTTTAAGAACATGAAAGGGACAAATTATTCAAATATCCACAACTCTCTGCTCAAAACTCAAATTTGAGTATGGAGGAAGGCATTGGAAAGGTCTTGAACAATGGAAGATAAATGTTCACCCATAAATTCAATCTAAACAATCAATTTCTCAGGAAATCGGCAGAAAATAAGTCTAATATATATTAATGAATCATAATGGTTCATGTTTTCATGAAGTTATTAAGAATAGTTAGCCTGAAAAAGTTTTGTTGGCTGCACATTTTTGCATAGTTGACAATTGTCAGATCAGAGTCAGCACAGAGTACAGAGTGATGGAGGATACATAGTTAGTCTACAACTAAGAATATGAAATCAGAAGGTTCATTTTCTAGTTGGGTTTGGAAGGAACCAACTCCAATGGACATGGAGGAGGAAAGGAGGAAGACATAAATTTGGTTGAGACCATCAGAAAATTGCAGACAGATGTCCAGAGCCACAAGGCTGACAATGAGAGGCTTATGAAGGCCAATGAACAACATGAATACTTCAATATGAAGTTAATGAAAATCCTGGACAAAATTGAAAAGAAGTCGGATAAGTAGAGTGGCTCCAACAAATGAGGAAGCCACGACACCCCTGATAAGAAAGGAAGATCAAGGAGTGGTAGAATACATCACCATCACTCCCAAAAGAATTCCCATAGGAGATCACACATTAGCTCAATTCCATCCCCTCTTAGGAAGCATCGGAGATATGGGGTGGATGAGTTGAAAGGAGAAATGAATAAGATCAAACCTCCTACTTTTGATGGAGAGCACAAGAAGGATGAGGATGTTGAAACATGGCTACTAGGCATGAGGAAATATTTCCAATTGAATAATTGTTCTTCCCATGCAAAAGGAAGAATTGTTATCTACCAGCTTAAAGGAAATGCATCCATGTGGTGGGATCAATTGGTGCAAGTGCAACACCTCGGAGAGGAAAATGTGACTTGGAAGGAATTCAAGAGGCATTTTGAGAAGAAATACCTAACCAATAGGTATTATGACAAAAAGATGAAAGATTTCTTTGAACTCAAACTGGGTAGTATGACCATTGATGAATATGAAAGGATATTTTTAGAATTGTTGAAGTATGTCTCCTTCATCAAGGATGAGACAGTGAATATTTAGAGGTACATGAGTGTGCTTCCAGCTTTCATCAGTGATAAAATCCAATATGATGATCCCAAGACTTTGGAAGAAACTATAATGAGAGAAAAAATCTTATATGATCAGAAAAAAGGAAAGCCTACTTTCCATAAGGCTTGGGAGGACAAGAAGAAGTTTAAGAAGGAACAGAGGCAGAAGGGGAACAAGCCACCCTTTTTCAAAAATAGTTCTCAAGGACAACCATCTTTTAGAGAGCACATAATGGCTGATGTTGGTGAGAAAAGGCCAAGGCAGACACCCATTCAATGTTGGGGTTGTAAAGGAGACCACAAGTATAGAGGTTGTCCTCACAAAAATGACAAAGTGAGAGTTGTTGTTGTTGGGAAATAATACCCTACGGACTAGCAAACTAGGGTCAGATTTGCATGCAGATTTTGACCGTAAAGAAATGACCTTTTAACCTACCACCCAACACTTAAACCCCTCTTTCAAGACACATGCATGGAAAGGAACTACTGACCTTTTTACTGATGTTTGGTGTAGATCCTCTGTTGCGCTTTGCCCGCTTACTTGCGCTGCTCCTTCCAAAGTTAACCTACAATCAGGACAAAACACTACGTGTGCATGCTATTTTTCTACTTGAGGGTTAGAAATTAAGCATAAATTACACAAACCACATATAACTCATGCATTGGGATGGGAAAAGTATTCTTTTATTAGTTTCAAAATGAATCAACTTANAGGGAAAACTGGTATAAAGAACCAGGCTCCCTGCTAGCTCAGTCCTTACTGAAAAAGACAAGCAAAGAAACAGAAAATCTAATCTCTTAAACTACCCAAAAAACTCAACTAAATCCGGAAACCCTAAAGAGTATATGTCCCCAGTGGAGTCACCAATTCTGTTGTTGGGAAATAATACCCTACGGACTAGCAAACTAGGGTCAAATTTGCATGCAGATTTTAACCGTAAATAAATGACCTTTTAACCTACCACCCAAAACTTAAACCCCTCTTTCAAGACACATGCATGGAAAGGAACTACTAACCTTTTTACTGATGTTTGGTGTAGATCCTTTGTTGCTCTTTGCCCGCTTACTTGTGTTGCTCCTTCCAAAGTTAACCTGCAATCAGGACAAAACACTACGCATGTATGTTATTTTTCTACTTGAGGGTTAGAAATTAAGCATAAATTACACAAACCACATATAACTTATGCATTGGGACAGGAAAAGTATTCTTTTATTAGTTTCAAAATGAATCAACTTACAATAGAAGTCAAGACCGGCCACCGCTCCTTGATCCTGATCCTGGGCTCCTCCTCTTCTTTTGTCCTCCAACTGCTTTGCGTTAATTCTCCTTAGGCTTGAGGAAAGGCTAAAGGGTTGGGACAATGGATTCGAAAAATGGGTAGAGTTTCTTCACTATAATTTTCCTCCTCCAAATAGTACCCCTACCCCTTCTTTTATAGGCTAGAAGGAGCTAGGGTTTTGGACGAACTCTCGGCCATGCATGGCCGGGAGTTTCAGTTAATTGACCCATAGCTTTTTGTCCCGTCGGCAACTTTCCTATTCTTGAGTTTTGTTAGGTAAACACGGGCTGTAGTAGGCCTGCCAGCGTTCACAGGCGTGCAGTAGTGGGTTAGGGTGCGTGTACCTTTACCCAAGAGGGTTTTCAAAGAGGTTTCTCAACAGATGTTTTGGCAATGAAGGGAAATGAGTTGGCCTGATTCTAGGTAAGCATGTGTGGTGCAATTTAGGGTTATAACAGCTGTCCACAATGTACAGCAAGAATAAATAGTGGAGGACATGGGCAGAAGATTACCTATGATCTATGCAACCCTGGACAATAAGCAAGCTGAGTTTCAATCATGCATGATTGAAGTTGAAGGTAGGATCAATAACCATGCCATTACTATTTTAATAGATTCAGGAGCTAGTCATAACTATATAGATCCTAAGCTAGTGGATAGATTTCTTTTTCCAAGAAGAAAGAATGAGAAATCTTGGTTGGTACAGCTAGCTACAGGAATCAATAGACAAGTTGTTGAGCTAGTTAAATCATGCTTTAGTGGACATGAATGGGCTAAGTACCAAGGCAGATTTGAACATCCTTCCATTGGGCTCATATGAATGTCTAATTGGTATGGATTGGTTGTACCAACACCATGGAGTCTTAGACTATTGTAACAAGGCATTTACTTGCATGGATGAGGAAGGGAACCCAAGAGCAATCCAAGGAATCCCTAGGGAAGTTATTGTCTGAGAGATCTCAAAAATGCAACTGAAGAAGTGTTACAGGAAGCGCTGCCAATTATTTACAGCTCATATGGAGGAATCACCTAAGGATAAGTTGCCAAATATGGAGGATCACTTAGTCCTGAAAGATTTTGAGGATGTGTTCAAGGAGATACCAAGACTACCCCCAAAGAGAGATATTGATTTCTCTATAAATTTGATACCTGGAGCAGTTCCAGTATCAAAGACCCCCTATAGAATGAGTACATCAAAGATGAAGGAGTTGCAAATGCATATTGAAGAGATGTTGAAGAAGGGGTATATACACCCAAGTGTGTCACCATGGGGTGCCCCGGTCGTTTTTGTGAAGAAGAAAGATGGGACATTGAGATTGTGCATCGATTTTAGACAATTGAACAAAGTGACCATAAAGAACAAGTATCATTTTCCAAGGATTGATGATCTCTTTGATCAATTAAAGGATGCAAAGATATTCTCAAAGATTGACCTCAAGTCATGATATCATCAATAAAGGATGAGAGATGAAGACATCATCAAGATCGACTTCAGGACAAGGTATGGTCACTATGAATTCATAGTGGTGCCATCTGGGTTGTCAAATGCACCAACTATTTTTATGTGCTTGATGAATGGTGTTTTCTGGTAATACTTAGACAAGTTTTTCATTGTTGTTTTCGATGACATCCTTGTGTATTCCAATTCATAAGAAGAACATGAGCATCATTTGAGGATGGTGTTACAAGTGCTAAGAAAACACCAATTATATGCAAAATTGAGCAAGTGCTCATTTTATCAAAACAAAATTCACTATTTGGGGCATATCATATCCGAAGAAGGAATAGCAGTGGACCCTGAAAATAT
>JASDQU010306682.1:154665-167165 GCA_032191745.1 Picea mariana
CTTGGCCGTTCAAATCTACTCGTCACTTACCCTAAGGTGAATTCGTGCCTTGGCTTAAAGTTGACGTCTCTTCCCCACATCTGACAGTTGTTATAGACCCTGAGATTCCCCGAAGGAATCTCGTCCGTTCATCGGGACTTACCCACATGCTAACATCTCGATATTTATAAGTCAGGATTTATCAAGGAGAGAGCCCGACCTCTTGTCAAAGGAACTCCCAAATCCCCGATTCCCGATTTCCCGAAACGAGTAATCTCTCGACACATAGCCTCCCAAAATCGGTCGGTCTACGACTACTTCGGGGTTTCCACCATGGAACATCCCGATCTCTCGTCACCAGAACTCCCGAGTTCCCGACTCCCGATTTCCCAAAATGGGAAATCTCATGACACGTGGCCTCCTTTAATCAGACGACCCAAATCTATTTCGGGGCTTCTACCATGGAAGGCCCCGATCTTTCGTCACTAGAACTATCGAGTTCCCGACTCCCAATTTCCCAAAATGGGTAATCTCTTGACATGTAGTCTCCCAAAATCAGTTGGTCTACGACTACTTCGGGGTTTCCACCATGGAATATCCCGATCTCTCGTCACCAGAACTCCCGAGTTCCTAACTCCCAATTTCCCAAAATGGGAAATCTCATGACACATGGCCTCCTTTAATCGGACGACCCAAATTTATTTCGGGGATTTCTCCCTTATCCACTGGGGGTTTAACCCTCGGGTATCTCCTGACATATCCAACGGTTGTCGGGTTTTCCAGCCGAGATCCGACGGCTCGGATAGGTTCCTAACTTGTGCATTCTCCCCCGTCTTCCTGGACGGGGAAAAATCAACGGTCCAGATGTTCTCATGGACCTCGGGGATCTACGATCCCGATTTCGTTGCTATCCATGAAGGTACAGAAAGACAAGGTGGTAAGGCATTTAACATCCTACTTTCTCCTACCAAATCTAACAGTCATGAGTGACCACAGATTTCTCGACGGGATCTCGTCCGTCAATCAACACCTATCAAGGTTAAGGTACTTATCTTTTCAGCTTCTTCTTCTTATCTGATGGTCATGAGTGACCACAGATCCCCTGACGGGATCTCGTCCGTCGATTCGATACTTATCAGGGATTTCTTAAGGCCTTGCGCCTTCACATCCTCCTTCCAGGTTCTTGATGATGTTTTCAAGGAGGGTATCTCTATGGGGAGGTTTACCCAAAATATTATCTACGACAGATAAGGGTATCTCTCTCCCGAGAACTAGGTGTGAAGTCTGAATTAGATCAGTTTGCATATAAACAACAATTTAAGAGAGCATAAGCCACACGTAGTCTTTCCATATAAACATACAACTACCAGTACCAATCAAGACTCCATACAGACATTCTTATAATGAAGTCATTCACGATTTCACAGCTTATGAACATAAATGTCAGCATACATATATTTCAAGATGTCAAAGGCAAAACACTTATCAGAAAGTAACACCAGGGGTTATGCAACTGCTGAGAGGGGTGCTCGTTTCCACCCAACCGTAGGCTCAGCGACTCCCACCGGATTTACTACTAGCCACCTCTGAGCTGAGACCACGATGCTGCGAGATTGCGTCTCTGTTTGCCAGTGACCAGGAGCGAAGGTTACTCTCCTTCCTCTCTTCTATCACTCACTCTGCATATCGCCAGAGTTCTCTTGCTCCCCTTGTGTCTGCCCCCAATCTCTTCTCCCCCACACCTTATCCTCTTGCGAGGTTGCATGTGGCACGATTTCCCTCACGCTGGTCAGGCCTGACGGCTCTACGGGTGGGCGGTTCACCTCCCCATCCCTCATTAATTCCTGAGGAGCCATCTACCTACCAGCCTACGAGACATTTAATTCGGGGCCAGCGAGCTGCTTTTGGTTCTCCGGGACAGTGAAGTCCAAATACGGTATTGATTTTCGGTGGAAGTTAACGCCACCTTTCCAAGTTTCTTCCACCGCCTTTCTGCAGCCATCGTGGTCTCTTTTTTAGCATATCCCCTCTCAACAGTCCTGCAATATAAATTCATAATATTATTCACATTCAATGACCTTTTCCACAAGTTCCATTCACATCACATATTCACATTTCTTAGTTTGCCACAGTTCTTGGCCAGTCCAGTTATTTTTACAAACTGGGGGAAATAGGGTGTTATAGTGGATGATTGCTGCCAGCTCCAAATCGTGAGTGGCATAATTCCTTTCATGCTCTTTCAGCTTCCTGGACTCATAACCGATTATAAATCCCTCTTGGTTGAGAACTCCTCCCAACCCCTCCTTACACGCATCTGTGCACACCACGAAATCCATATTTGGACTACAATCCTCAGGATTGGAGCGCTAGTTAACAACTGCTTCAATCGCTAGAAACTGTTCTCACACTCTTCAGTCCACTGAAACTTCTTCTCCTTCCTTTGCAAGGAAGTAATAGGGTGAGCTAATTTTGAGAACCCTTCTATAAACCTTATGTAATAGCTTACCAAACCCATAAAAGATCTAACTTCCGCCACATTCCTTGGTGCTGACCATTCTCGGATGGCCTCGACCTTTTCAGGATACACAATGATCCCTTCTTCTGAAATAATATGTCCCAAGTAATGGATCTGCCTTTGATAAAATGAGCATTTGCTCATCTTGGCATACAGCTGGTGTTCTCTCAACACTTGCAAAACCATTCTCAAGTGTTGTTCATGCTCTTCCTACGAATTGGAATACACCAAGATGTCATCCAGGAAGACTATGACAAACTTGTCTAAATAGTCCCTGAATACACCATTCATTAAGCACATGAAAACAACAGGTGTGTTTGTCAGTCCAAACGACACCACTGTGAATTCATAATGACCATACCTTGTTCTGAAGGCGGTCTTGTTAATGTCCTCATCCTTTATTCTTACCTAGTGATATCCCGATCTGAGATCTATCTTCGAAAATATTTTTGCACCCTTCAATTGATCGAAAATATCATCAATCCTTGGAAAAGGATACTTGTTCTTGACAGTTACCTTATTCAACTGTCGAAAANCTTTCTTCTTCACGAATAGGATTGGGGCACCACAAGGTGACACGCTTGGGCGAATGTACCCCTTCTTCAAAATCTCTTCAAGCTGCAATTGCAACTCTTTTATCTCTAGCGTACTCATTCTATAAGGAGCCTTCGAAACTAGACCTGCTCCAGGCATCAAATTTATAGAAAAATCAATGTCCCTCTTCGGAGGTAGTCCAAGTACCTCCTGAAATACGTCTTTGAACTCTGTGAGTACCTCATGGTCTCCAATCTTTGAGACTGCATCTCTGGAAGCTCCTTCCACACGAGCTGCAAATAATTGACAACCCTTCCTGTAGCACTTCTTCAGCTGCATGGATGAGATTTCTCTGACAGTCACAGCTCTGGGAATTCCTTGGACTGTTTTTCAATTTCCCTCTTCGTCCAGCCATGTAAACCTCTTGTTACGACAGTCCAGGAGGGCATGGTGTTGGTCCAACCAGTCCATCCCAATTAAGAAGTCATAAGAGCCTAAAGGCAGAATATTCAATTCAGCCTTAGTGCTCAATCCTTTCATGTCCACTGAACAGGACTTAACCAATTCAATGACCTTCCTCTTGGTCCCTGTAGCCAATTGCACTAACCAAGACTTTTCATGTTTTCTTCTTGATAAATGAAAACTTTCCACCACCCTAGGATCTACATAACTATGGCTATCCCCTAAATCAATTAAAATAATTAGTGGTCGGTTGTTAATCATACCTTCCACTTCAATCATGTGTGATTGAAATTCTACTTGCTTGTTGTCCAGGGCTGCATAGATCCTTGGCATTCTTCTGCCCATATCCTCCACTGTCTTAGCTTGCTGAACATTGTGGACGATTCTCGCTTTATCTTTTTTGTGGGGGCAGTCTCTGTACCTATGGTTCCCTTTACAACCCCAACACTCCATAGGTGATGGTATGGGCATTTGCTCACTCACTTCAGCCTTCCTGGGCTCTCTAAAAGATGACTGTCCCTGAGGACTGTTTCTGAAAAAGGGAGGCTCGTTTCCCTTCTGCCTCTGTTCCTTCTTAAACCTCTTTTGGTCATCCCAAGCCTTCTGAAAGGTAGGCTTTTCTCTTTGTTGTTCATACAAGCATTTCACCCTTCTTATTGTTTCTTCCATAGTCTTAGGATCATCATATTGAATCTTATCACCGATGGAAGGTGGAAGTCCACTCAGATACCTCTGAATCTTGATAGTCTCATCTTTGATGAATGGAACATACTTCAGCAGTTCCAAGAAACTTCGTTCGTACTCATCAATGGTCATGTTGCCTAGCTTGAGTTCGAAGAACTCCTCCATCTTTATGTCATAATATCTTTTGGTCAGGTACTTCTTCTCAAAATACCTCTTAAACTCCTTCCAAGTGATATCTTTCTCTCTAATGTGTTGCACTTGCACAAATTGATCCCACCACATGGATGCTTTTTCTTTTAGTTGGTACATCGCAATTCTTCCTTCTGCATGAGCAGAGTAGTTCTACGGTTGGAAATATTTATTCATGCCAAGCAACCATGTCTCGACATCTTCCTCCTTCTTATGTTCTCCATCAAACGTTGGAGGCTTGATCTTGTTCATCTCCCCTTTCAATTGATCCTTTCCAGATTTTCGGTATTTTCTGGTAGGGGACGGGCTTGAACTATTGTGTGTTTCCCTGCCAAGATGCTTCGGGGAGAGAAGGTAATGTCTGCTACCACTCCTCGATCTTCTTCTCCTCTCAAGGGTTCTGAAACTTCTTGATTTGCTTGTGTTACTCTCTTTTTCCAATTTCTTTTCTATTCTTTCCAGGCTCTTCAACATTTTTAAGTTGAATTCACCCAATCGATCCCTGATTTTCATGAGCTTTCAGCTATCAACTTGGCGAGCCTGGGCATCTTTCTGCAATTTTTCAATGAGTTTCATCATATGTCCTTCTTTATCTATCTCTTTTTCATGCCCATTAGAGTTTGTTCCTTCGACTCCCAAGTTGACATCCTTTCCTTCTCTTTCATCCTCTGAAATGGAGGCACTCCGCACCTCTTCCATTTCCTTACTCGACGTCTATTTTTGGCTGTCCTGACACTCGTTGAAACCTGCACACACAATGTGCAATCAATCCGAAGTTTTTCAGGCCCTTAAACCTTCAAGAAAACTTACAACATTCATAAGCCAACGTGAACAAGAAAAACATTTTGACTTCACAAAGTTTTCTGAGCTCTGTTCGGCTCTGCAAATTTCGGGATTTCGGAACTTCAGAATCTCAGTCCATGAAGATCCAATAGTTAAACCTTTGTAAACAAAGTCACCTTTCGCAACTCACGATATCACGAGTTTGTGAATCGAAGACCCTCAACTCATTTCCACCAAACATCGATACCCAAGATGTGATACGAGTATGGCTCTCTCCTCGCTAGCGCCTACTACACATGACCATAGGCTAGGGCTAAGTGCTAGCACTTCTTTGCCAACTTGAGACTTCACGAGTTGGAGTGTTGAGCCTTTGTGCTCCTCCTTTGCGAATTCTGAAATCACGAATTACTTTATTCTCCGGGCCCACAACACATCTATCACCCTTCACCACAGTGGCATGTGGTACATTTAGGAGGGTCCACATCACCTTCAATGACGTCATCGGGTCCCACCACTCTCACCTGTCTTCTCGACTCACTAGCGCATGGTACACATTCATGCGCCCACGTTCATTCCAAGCAGAATCCAATGGTTAGACTCCTTCCTCAGCTCTACGACACAGATCTTTTCGACGTTTCGAGGTTTCGGGCATCGGGAGTTCATGCATCCCACATCTCAAACTTTCATTTGCCAAAATCCCGAATTACGGTTTACTCTTCCACTTGATCCGACGGTCAAGTCCTCTCCTACGATCTACGATTTATATCATTTCAGGAATCCGTGTTTCACTAACTCGTGACTTGCGAACATAAGGGTCTTCCTTTTTGGTTTCTCGGGTGCCGAAACGTCGTCCGAAAGCCACGTGGTTCCCCTGATAAACGGTCCTAATGAATTTTGGAATTTTGCGTATCGCGATTTCCACGTTCCTGTGCAACTCCAAAGGGTCTTTAAACCCTGTTCACATTCTCCATATCTGACGGTCACAAGGGTTCACCTTCCCTTCCGAATAGATCCTAAGGCTCCAACACTTCTGGTGTGGAGTCCTCTCTCCCTGTGGCCATATACCACACCGGCTACGGTTTCACAACACCGCTATACCTCCTGAGCTTGTAAGCACGTCAAGAAACTCCTTGACACATCTGGAGCATTCCAGGGTCCGAAATCGATCCTCTAGACACAATTTCTTCTCACACCCTCGGTCCAAAGACCACTCGACTGGCCCATCTAGGCTCAGCGTTGAAACCTTGGCTCTGATACCAAATTGTAGCAACCTTTCTATTACCATACTTCGCGGAAATATAACACTCACTCTTAGATTATAAAACAACATGCATTTAAACAATGAAACACATTTAGAGCTCAGAGTAAGTCTAAAAAATACTGCGATCATAATTTTAAACATTGCATTAACATTAATTCATATGCATAGTAGAATACATGATAATTATAAATACACAGACATGCATAAACATAAATTAAAACATCATCCGGTACTTATCTTGGAAACAATAGTAGTTCCACCAATCAGGTGTAGGCCTTCCACGAACCTCCCAACCTTAGACCACACTGCTCATTAGCTCAGCAGTGGGTCACCCCCGAGTTGGGACTAAGCTCCATCCCAAGGCAAGGAATCCTAAGCTAGGCTGAGGTTACAAGGAAAACACCCAGTCACAAGGAAGGAATTCTCTCCCAGGAACCACTCATTCTCACTGCCCACAGACTCTCCTTCCCCACATGCCTGCTCCACCCCAGGAGTATACACCTTCTTTGTCACCTAGACAGTCCTCCAGCTGCTAACCTCCCTTGCCTTGGGTTTCAGTAATAGGTCAGACTGGAAGTCTCTGAGATCTGTGGCAGCTACAGGGTTCCTTCCAGAAGTTCTCTCCTTCCTCTGTGCACTCTCTCACCTAGAGAGAATCGCTCACAGGCCAACAACCTGCTCTTCCAACCTGAATCACCTCTCTCACCTGGAGAGAGTGTTGTACAACTGGCCAACAACCCCCACGCAGTCCATCACTGCATGGCCACAACAATCGATGGGGAAAAAAGACACGAGATTTCCAACAGGTTCAACAATGGTGGATGGTCTCATGGATATGGCTTCGGGAAAGACTCCACGCATAGGCTCAATGCGACGATGCTTTGGCTTTTCAGAAATTAACACCAGTTATTCTAAATCAACACACAGACTTTTCCTGTTCAGAGGGCGTACGGGGTATTGTTGCAGAGGTCGGACCAGTCGTACTGTTCAAAAGATCGGATCAAATGGAGAAGAACCCCCATCATGGCTCATCTCAGCCCTTTATTTGCATGGGCCAAGGTTGACATTTGTCACCCATGCAACTGCATGCGTTCCTTCAGCATGCGTTCCTTTCATTTGGAAGTTTCTTGTCCTTCCAAAAGAACTTAGGATAAGACATATTATTCACATGTATTTTGGAATAATATTAAATTATTATTCCCAAGGCTTAAGCCCCCTAGGCTTAACACTTAGCCCCTTCTCCCACCTTCTAGCCCCTAATCCCTTGCCCTCTCTATGGATGCTTAGTCCCCCATCACTCATTCATCGTGTCAATCTACACGCGGCGGTGTTTATATTTTATTAATGTGCTGCATACATACAGGTACAAAATTAGGCCCTTGGCCTACAACCCTTAGGTTCTCTGGCCTAACAATCACATAAGCCCACCGGCTTATACAAACTTGGCTCACCAGCCTATAACACATATTTACAATTCATTTCATAAACCAGATTTACAAAGGGCTCGGCCTTGGGGACACTACAGCATGCATGGGAGCATACTTCCAAGAATTGCATCAGCAAAGAAAGCCAAGGAAGCATGGGATATATTAAAAACCGATTATCAAGGTATGGATAAAGTAAAAAATGCAAAACTTCAAATTCTTAGAAGAGATTTTGAAACTATGTCAATGAAAGATTCAGATACAGTAGATTCTTTCTACACACACGTCATTGGACTGATAAATCAGATTAAGTCTCATGGTGAAACCATAGATGATAGAAAATTTGTTGAGAAAGTGCTTAGAAGTCTTCCTCCTAAATTTGATACTCTAGTTGTAACTCTAGAAGAAGGAAAAGATTTGAGTCAGTTTAGTCTAGATGAACTGCAATCTTCCCTCGTCAATCATTAACATAGATTGAACAGGTCAAATATGTCATTAGAAAATTCTTTTTCCACACAGTCATCTATAGGTCGTGGAAGAGGAAGGGGGAGAGCTAACTATAGAGGCAGAGGAAGAAGTTCTAACAAAAGTGGATGCAGTAGAAATCCTAAAAATACTGGTGGAAGAGGTCAAAATCCAAGTACCGACCAGTCAACTTGTCAAAGAAATGACAAATCAAAGATTCAATTCCATTACTGTAAAAAGTATGAGCATTACGCATATGAGTGCAGAAAGATACAGTATAATCAGAACAAGCAAAGTCAAGATCAACCACACAACACAAATAACCAAAATCGACCTATGTTTATGGTGCACGTTGTAGCTATGTCTAGCACAGAAGAAATGTCTAATATAGTGTCACCAGTTGAATGCAATGTTGCTCAAGCAAGTCCATGTGACATATGGTATTTAGATTTAGGCTGTAGTAACCACATGACAGGAAACA
Source organism: Picea mariana (assembly GCA_032191745.1). Lineage (NCBI taxonomy): Eukaryota > Viridiplantae > Streptophyta > Pinopsida > Pinales > Pinaceae > Picea > Picea mariana. The sequence continues at coordinate 163,443 of JASDQU010306682.1, forward strand.
TAGAATTGTTTTCTAGTTTGGATGAGTCAGTCCAGCCCAAGGTTACACTTGAAACAGATATCCAAGTCACTGTCTTAGACAAAGGCAGTATAAATATTTTAACCAAACAAGGAGAAGAGAGAGTTATGTCTGATGTATATTATGTTTCTGGTCCTAAGAATAATTTGATGAGTATAGGACAATTGTTACAAAAAGGATACAGACTCTATATGGAAGATAATCACTGTGTGATTATGGATAAAAGCCCAAGCAATTTACTTATTGCAAAAATCCAGATGACAAGTAATAGAATGTTCCCATTGACATTAAAGTCAGTCAAGAAGAAGAACACAGCGCAAAATGTTGACAAAAGAAAAAGTGCACAGTTAGACACTGCATTTACAACAGAAAGCATGCGCAGTACTAATGAAGAAAATAGTGCGCGCAGTATCAAGAAAGGAGAAAATGGCGTAGAAATGAAGGCAACATTCCAATCTAAAACACAGGATGACTCCTGGCTATGGCATTTCAGATTTGGACATTTGAACTTTGGAGGTCTGAAACTATTACATGTAAAGGATATGGTAAAAGGCTTACCATTGATTGAAAAACCAGAAAGGATATGTGGAGGTTACATATTTAGCAAGCAGCACAAAGAATCATTTCCAGTTGACAAGTCTTACAGAGTAAAAGTTGCACTGGAAATAATACATTCTGATATTTTTGGACCAATGTAAACTCCATCTATATGAGGCAGTATTTATTTTCTAACATTCATTGATGATTTCTCAAGAAAGACATGGATTTATTTTCTAAAGCATAAATCTGACACATTGGGTTGTTTTCATCAGTTTAAATCACTTGTGGAGAAACATAGTGGTTATTACATCAAGTGTCTAAGAACATACAGAGGAGGAGAATACATGTCAAGATAATTTCAGAACTTTTGTAAAGATCATGGCATCTACAAGCAATTTACCGCACGATACACACCACAACAGAATGGTGTCGCAGAAAGAAAGAATAGAACCATCATGGAAATGGCGCATATTATGTTAACAACCAAACATTTGTCAAATGAGTATTGGGCTGAGGCATTAGCAACTACATTATACATCTTGAACAGATGTCCGAAAAAGAGTGTGAAGAATAGAATTCTTCAAGGAGCATGGACAAGATCAAAGCATAATGTGGCACATTTAAGAGTTTTTGGTTGCGTCGCATATGCAAATGTTCTAGATGAACTGAGAAGGAAGCTGGACAACAAAGGACAGAAATGTATATTTGTTGGGTATTTTAAAGAAACAAAAGGATACAAGTTGTATGACCCATTCGCAAGAAAAGTCATAATCAACCACGATGTTTAGTTCATAGAGAATCAAGCATGGGATGGAACCATAGAAAGGACAGTAAAGATAATTGACACAATGGAGCATAATGATGCAGAGGATGAAGTGTTTCAAACACCATACACAGGATAGTGCACAGCTTCGTCTACACCTGGCACTGCAACGCAAATTACCACGTAGAATACTCCAGTAAGAATAGAAGTGCACCGATCCAAAACTGGTATATTTATCTCACAGTCCAAGTATGCACATGAAATATTAAAGAGATTCAATATTGTAAACTCAAAAGCAGCACCAACACCTGTCATAACAGGATTAAAGATAAGCAAGGAATATAGAGGGTCCAAAGTGGATCCCACACTGTTTAAAAGACTGGTAGGTAGTCTTATGTATCTAACAGCGACAAGACCTGATATTATGTATGGAGTGAGCCTAATCTCAAGGTTCATGGAAAATCCAAAAGAATCACATTGGAAAGCGGGAAAGAGAATCATGAGATATTTGAATGGAACAAAATATTTTGGCATAAAGTACTCCACTTCAAAAAATTTCAAACTCATTGGATACACTAACAGTGATTGTGGAGGCAGTATTGATGACAGGAAAAGTACCTCTGGGTAAACATTTCATTTTGTAATAGTTATGGTATCATGGGCATCAAGGAAGCAGCCCATAGTGACACTTTCTTCAGCAGAAGTAGAGTACGTCGCACCCACAAGCGCAACTTGTCAATCAGTATGGATGAGAAGGATGTTAAGATATTTGTTGAAGGAACAACAAGAACCAACTACAATCTTCTGTGACAACAATTCAGCCATCATGTTATCAAAGAATCATGTGTTTCACAAGAAAACCAAGCACATTGATACAAGGTATCATTTCATCAGAGAATTGGTGAATAATAAAGAGATCTGCTTAGAATTATGCAGGTCAAAAGAACAAATTGCAGACATTTTTGCAAAGGCTTTAACAAGAGATGCATTTTAGCATCTGCGTAGTAATCTGGGAATCCGATAGTATTAAATGAGTGACAGTAAAATGAAAACTCAATTTTTTGATGTTATTTTTCTTTTGTAACTCCACCAACTTATAATTAAGGGGGAGTGTTGGAAATTGTAATTACAAGTCGGTGAGATCTTCACGTCGTCGTCAATTTGTCTGTCAGTAGTCAAAATTTCAGTCAAACAATCTAACAAGCCTGCAAGTGCAAAGTCATATACTTACTCAAAAGTCAGTCGGCAAGCAGGAGAACTATAAATGAAACCGAATTCTATCTTCTCGAATTAAATTAAGTGGTTGAAGTGTCAGTCGTAATTATGTTTGAGTTAAATGTTGAGTCAGTCTCAACTTCTGAAGGAAGTTTATATAAGTCTGAGTTTATTAGTTAGAAAATATAAATAGATAGAGAAAAGGAGAGAGGGATGCAGAGAAGGAGTTCAAGCAACAACTGAAGAGTTGACAGAAGAAGCATCAGAGCCGAAGCTCATTTTTTCACTATATTTTGTAATCCGAACGCATTGCTCCGAAGTTCATTAATATCAAGTCTTTTGTGTTTCTTACAAGTTTCTGTGTTATTTCTCTATTATATTCCGCATTCGTAAATCATTCTATTTAGTGTGTGTATTCACAACACGCGGCAATCTAGCTGTCTGTGCAATGCGTAGTGATCTTGAGAACTCTGTCGCGTAGCCTGTTTGGTGCACAGTATTTTAAACTGCATTGCGTAGAGTAGACTGCGTGCATTCCCCTTTACCCTTCAAACATTTCTCAGCCCACTGCTCATTTCAATATATACATAATTGCTAAATTTAAAATACAATTATCATTTCACGTGTGACATTGAATGTGTTTAATAATTTCCTGCAAATTTGTGTTCTACAGTTCTAGAAAGTGATAAAGTGACAAAAGCTTGGAGTATGGTTTGGGAAAATGGGCATCATTTTCATGTTTGTGATTAGGAATTTGCTCCTTCATACTTAGGAGGATTGAGTATTAAGCAATCCAATCTATTATTTTTATTAAAAAGGCCTTGCCAGATTATGTACCAAAGAACGTTGTAGTTTGTTCTTTGTATTGTCGTGGCTCCAACAAACCCATGATGTTCACCATTTCGGGAAAAAACAAAGATGATGTGATATTCTTTGCTTTGTTGTGTTTGTTTGGGGATCAAACAACACCTCAGCAATGTGTTGAGCTTTCCTATGGTCGTCATCGATACAAAAGTTTGAATTCTACCTAAAGTTGTTTTGTATATGCTTCTCAATAGCTCAAAGCTTTGGTTTGTTAATTAATTATAGAGGGACAGATCTATATATCTAAAAGAGGAAATGAAAGGAAAATCCTCCAATCTTTTAGAAAGTCAACTCCACCAATCATATATATATATATATATATA
>JASDQU010306682.1:168053-178215 GCA_032191745.1 Picea mariana
TTTCCTTTACAACCCCAACACTCCATAGGTGGCGGTCTTGGCGGTCTTGGCTTTTGCTCACCCACTTCAGCCTTCCTAGGATCTCTAATGGATGGCTGTCCCTAAGGACTATTTCTGAAAAAGGGAGGCTTGTTTCCCTTCTACCTCTCTTCAATCTTAAACCTCTTTTGGTCATCCCAAGCCTTCTGAAAGGTAGGCTTTTCTCTTTGTTGTTCATACAAGCATTTCGCCCTTCTTATTGTTTTTTCCATTATCTTAGGATCATCATATTGAATCTTATCACCGATGGAAGGTGGCAGTCCACTCAGATACCTCTGAATCTTGACAGTCTCATCTTTGATGAATGGAACATACTTCAACAGTTCCAAGAAAATTCATTCATACTCATCAATGGCCATGCTGCCTAGCTTGAGTTCAAAGAAATCCTTCATCTTTCTGTCATAATATCTTTTGGTCAGGTATTTCTTCTCAAAATACCTCTTAAAATCCTTCCAAGTGATATCTTTCTCACTAATGTGTTGTACCTGCACAAACTGATCCCACCACATGGACGCTTTTCCCTTCAATTCATACATCATAATTCTTCCTTCTTCATTAGAGGAATAATTCTACAGTTGGAAGTATTTCCTCATGCCTAGCAACCATGTTTTGACATCTTCCTCCTTCTTGTGTTCTCCATCGAGTGTTGGAGGATTGATCTTGTTCATCTCCCCTTTCAATTCATTCTTTCTAGATTTTCGGTGTTTTCTGGTAGGGGATGGGCTTGAACTACTGTGTGTTTCCCTGCCAGAATGCTTCGGGGAGAGACGGTAATGTCTGCTACCACTCCTTGATCTTCTTCTCCTCTCAGGGGTTCTGACACTTCTTGATCTTCTTGTGTCACTCTCCTTTTCCAATTTCTTTTCTATTATTTCCAGGCTCTTCAACATTTTTAAGTTGAACTCACCCTGTCGATCCCTGATTTTTATGAGCTTTCAGCTATCAGCTCAGTGAGCATGGACATCTTTCTGTAATTTTTTAATGAGTTTCATCATACATCCTTCTTTATCTATCTCTTTTTCATGCCCATTAGAGTTTGTTCCTTTGACTCCCAAGTTGACATCCTTTTCTTCTCTTTCATCCTCTAAAATGGAGGCACTCCACACCTCTTCCATTTCCTTACTCGACATCTATTCTTGGCTATCCTGACACTTTTTGAACTTTGGACACACAATATGCAATCAATCTGAAGTTTTTCAGGCCCTTAAGCCTTCAAGAAAACTTACAACATTCATAAGCCAACGTGAATAAGAAAAATGTTTTGACTTCACAAAGTTTTCTGAGCTTTGTTCGGCTCTACAAATTTCGAGACTTTGGAATCTCAGTCCACGAAGATCCAACAGTTAGGCCTTCGTAACCAAAGTCATCTTTCTCAACTCTCGAATTCACGAGTTGGAGTGTTGATCCCTCGTGCTCCTCCTTTGCAAATCCTGAAATTGTGAATTACTTTATTCTTTGGGCCCACAACACAGCTGTCACCCTTCACCACTATGGTGCATGGTACATTTAGGAGGGTCCACGTCACCTTCAATGATGTAATCGGGTCCCACCACTCTCACCTGGAGAGAGTGTTGTAAAAACTGGCCAACAAGCCACGCACCGTCCAACATTGTGTGGCCACAACAACCAATGGGGAAAATAGACACGGGCTTTCCAATAGGCTCAACAATGACATGACGGTCTCACGGTTATGGATTTGGGACAGAGATTCCGCACACAGGCTCAATCTGTTCAGATAGAGGGTGTCTCATCTTTTTAGAAAATCAATAGAGAGTTTTTCCTGTTCATATGGTGTACAGGGTATTCTTGCAGAGGTCAGACTAGTTGTACTATTCAGAATATCACATCAAATGGAGGAGAACCCCCATCATGACTCATCTCAGCCCTTTATTTGCATGGGCCAGGGTTGACATTTGTCACCCATGCAACTGCATGCATTCCTTCCATTTGGAAGTTTCTTGTCCTTCCAAAAGAACTTAGGATAAGACATATTATTCACATGTATTTTGGAATAATATTAAATTATTATTCCCAAGGCTTAAGCCCCCTAGGCTTAACACTTAGCCCCTTTTCCCACCATCCAGCCCCTAATCCCTTGCCCTCTCTCTAGATTCTTAGTCCCCCATCACTCATTCATCGTGTCGACCTGCACGCGGCAGTGTTTATATTTTATTAATGTGCTACATACATACAGGTACAAAATCAGGCCCTTGGCCTACAACCCTTAGGCTCTCTGGCTTAACAATCACATAAGCCCACTGGCTTATACAAACTTGGTTCACCAGCCTATAACACATATTTACAATTCATTTCATAAACCATATTTACAAAGGCTCAGCCTTGGGCACACTACACGAACTGAGTGGCATACTATGAGAAGGTGGTCCTTGATTCCCTGCTCCAAATAAACTATGGTGTGTGGGTGGCCCAGTGGATTGCTAGTGGGTTCCACCGAGCGAAGGGGACAAAGGAAGTATATGACCTCCCCCATAAGGGAAAGTGTTAAAAGGAACTGAAGTACCCCCCATGTGTCCTTCTAGAGGAGCGTTAGAGCTCCCTGCCCCCAGACCTAAAGTTTGTAAAGTGGATTAGGAAAGTACAGGACTTGTACCTGAGCTAGGCATCCCGTATGAGAATGGAGGGCCTGCCACACTCAGTGTGAAAGGGGCAGTGGCCACCACCATAGATGGGATTGGACCACTACTCAAGGTAGAGGCGGTCAAGACCATGGTGGTTCAGACCGGTGACAGTGGGCTAGAAGGTGGCAAATCCCCTGTGGAGACAATCGTAGTGGGAATTGAAGTATTCCAAGAAGAAGTGGCAGCATTTGTTTACATTGCTGCGTGCGACACTGTCTGGCACTTGTAAGGGTGAATTGGTACAATGATGGGTGTCGAAAGATCAGTGGTTGGAGTCTCATATGGACCAAGAGCTTTCGTTCCAAGGTCTAAAATGGTCATTTACTCTAGATGTTGTTCGGGTACAATTTCTTGTGACCTAGTTGCTTCAAAAACCCTTGTTGGTCTAGATTTTACCTTAATGGTTGCAGAGGTGGCTCTAGTGTAACCCGTGATAGGCCCAAAATCATTCGTGACCGGTGAAGCTCATGATCCTCCACTATGTGAGAAGATCAAAGACATAGCAGTGATTTCTATTTGTTCAAAAACCAACACAGACTAAAAAGGTACCTCCAAGATAAAACAAGCAAACACTAAACTAGTTGGAAGAATAGTTACAACAACCAACACTAGAGAAACTTACCAGTGCAAGTGAAACTCGAACATGAAAGCACCCTCTGCGTATACTCTACAAACCGTGGCCCTATGTTTTTCCTAGGTACTGTGGTATACCCCCGTAGTCACCTATGTATGTCTCTAAAAATATAGGCAACTAGGTTTCCAGTGCGTGAACAGTCACCAGGCAGGTACAGTTGAAATTCGGGTAGACCACAATGAGAAGGGTATGGAGCCTGAAACCTATAAAGGGTATCGAAGGAAAGTGGTCCAGAAGACAACTAAGGACCTTGAATGGATTCGAGACCCATGAATCTCCGTGGCAAATGCAATCGACAGAATCCCAATACAAGCCCTCTATATGTGTTCTCCACTACAATTGGTCCAACTTTGGAGGGGTTATCTTTGCTACCTTTCCACACACAACCTTGTGTTTAGCCCTTGTGTTAGATTAGGGTCCCAGATAACTTTCACGATACTAGACTTTGACACTCCCTAACTCAGACACCAATGTTTGATTTAATGGCCTTGAAGAGTTTCCTCTCCAACCTAATTCAAGGCCCTAACCCTAAACTAGTTGGTTGACCCTACAAACATAAAAAGTATAATTAATTTTATATTTAGCATTGATTTTTATGGCTTTTCTTAAGTCAAAGGTTATGAAAGTGAAAGTAGTGATGTTTGAAAGATGAAAGCAAAATAAACAGAAAGATGGAAACAAAATAACTTCTCTTGACTCAAATCTTAAACAACTTTTCAAACTAATTTTTTTTTAAGATCTTTGAACAACAAACTCAAAGAAGGATTTCACTCGACTACTATCTACTTATGATATAAGTAAAATGTCAAGAACTTATGAAAGAAAAGACCTTTCCATGGTTACTGATGCAAAACAACACTATTTAACCAAACAAAGAAATCAAATATTTTTTTTATCTGAATGCTCACAAAGAAAAAAGGAAAAATATCAACAAGTAAAAACCAAGAAAACTTCTAGCCTAAGCATAGATCACAAAGAGTCACTTTAAAAATAACACACAAGCAAATTAAAACTAGACTCTCACACTTGTCTAAAAACCCTATAAAAAGAAAATTTTGAGGATAAATTTTTAATGAAAAAGAAATCTATTGTTGTGATCAAACCTAAGTTACTGACCACTATGATAGAGACCCAAAAACTTGAGAGGTATAACTCTTGTCAAAGGAAAGGATGACTGCCTCTCCTTAAACAATTGTTTTCTCCACAGACACGCTTACTGACAGTTCAACAACAAGCGTTTGCACGCAAGTTGTGTAAATTCAGACCGTGTGTACACGCGTGCTAGCCTTATACAGGCCGGATGTATCTCCAAAACTCTTAGGACAAATGAAAGGACAAGAAATCCATCCTGGGAAGAGACTACTGGTACTGAGAACCAGGATCTCTTGAAGACTCAGACACTTACTTTAGCAGAAAAAAGGAAAACCATTCAAGGAAAACTTCATAGAACAAACCAATCTTAGGTGAAACCTAAGATATAGACTGCAAACAACCAAGACTAGAAGGATTGTTTCTGACAGGGGAGAGGATGACTGCCTCTCTAAAAGAAATTTTCTGGAATCATACACGCGACTAATACTTCCTCAGCTAGTGTGTACATGCAAGCTGTGGGAAGGTAGAGCATGGGTACATGTGTGTATACCTTATATAGGCTGCATGTACCTCTGTGGGTGTCGAAACAAAAAAAAAATGCAATCAAGCACAGAAACAAAGATAACTGGTATGGAAGACTAGAATCTTTGTTAGCTTAGACTTTTGCAGAAACTTTAAAAACAAGAAATGAAAATAGTTTTTAAAAATACCCAAGAAAAAACATTCCCAGAAACCCTAGAGATCCCCAGTATGGTCGTCAATTTTGTTGTGGGTGGGAAATCCCTCCTATGAAATAGCACTAAGGGTTTTATCATGCATGTAGAAATGACCTAAAGATTCTTACTTTTTACCATCATCCCATGCCTAAACCACATTACTCATATGTAAATACAAGGCTCAAGAGATTAAGTTGACATACCTTATTTTTCATGTTTGATGTCGATCCCTTTTTGTGCTTGGTTGTTCTTTGACGGCAACTCTCCTCCCAATGCTGACCTGCATTCACAAAAGACAAACAAAGAACTCCACATGCATTTTCTCTATGAACTAACGGGTTAGAAATTTAATCAATCATATAATCAATATTCCAATAATGACAATCTCATATGGTGGGACGCGAAAAGCAATTATTTTATTAACTTCACATTGATACGTTACAATGATAAAGTCGACTACTGCTCCTCGATCCTAGTCCTGGGCTCCTCTTTCACTGTCTTCCAACTACTTTTCTCTATACTTCTCTTTGCACAAGGATGGCTAAAGGTTTGGACAAAGGGAATGCTCAATCAGGTATAGTTTCTTTACTATGATTCTCCTCCTTTCAAATGGGACCCCTAACCCTTCTTTTATAGGCTATAAGAAGCTAGGTACTTGGTCGAGTGATCGGCCATGCATGGCCGAAAGGTTTAGTTAACTTACCCAAAGTAGTGTGTTCTATCAACAACTTTCCCTTTTCTGTGCTTTTGTAGGTACACGTGGGTTGTCTTGGGTCAGCTAGCGTGTACACGCGTGTAGTAATGGAGTAGGGTGCATGGGTCTTTATATAAGGGGTTTTTAAGAAGAGGTTTTCAGCAGTGTTTTGGCAAAGAAGGAATCTGATATGGCCTAATGCTAGGTAGGCATGTCTAGTACAAATTAGGGTTATAACAATGACATCACATCCAAAACAACTCACTAAAAAATTCTAATACTAAATATAAATATGGAAATAACGAGCAACATGCATTCATACACTTAAAAATTTCCTATGCTACTTAAATATATAAATATAATTGCTCAATTGTTCATAAAACAATTAAATAATATATAGTATGATTCAACCATATATACATGGATTCAAATGCATCATTTTTCCCCCAACAAGCAATAATAACCAAATATAATTTTAGATTAAATTGCACAACAATTATATCAACATTATACATGAATAAACACAACAAATAGAACACTTTATCATCTCAAATGTGAAACCCTATGCGGAGGAAAAAAGTTCCTCGCAACTGTATCCTTATTGTTCTAGTTCTTAACACCAATCCATCCCCGATATGGGGCTATGAATCCACAAGAGACAGAGGTTACTAAATATGGATAATGTCCCCCTTTCAACATTTAAACTCTCATCCAATTCCAGTCCACCAACATACTTACTCTCAACCTACACAACCCAAGGTATGGAATCCCCCTCCACTACTCATAGTCCCTCAGGACTTTCCACCCCCCTCCAGGGATTTTAACAAATGTTGGACAAGAATTCTATTTGCTGGGACTTCATGAATTCTACAACTACAACAAAACAAATCTCAGCATCCAACACACATTCTTCTTGGATGAATTTCAAACAGATCATTTCTCCCAAGCAAATGACCTTTTTCTCCACAAAATTATAGCTCCAAATAGAATACATGCATGCCCATAACAACTTCCTTCAAGCTCCAATACTCAGAACTCCATTGTTGGACATAAAACTCCATGGAAAACAACTCTCTATGAAAAAATGTGAATTCCTAATTTTCGTCTCCCTACCCATACTAATTTCCCTCCCTTTCTATTGCTTTCTTGAATTTAACTCTTCTCCAATCTAATTCTACTCAACCCCAATGCTCTCAATAACTATTTGAAGTGACTCTCACACGAACCCTATGTTGGAATAATGAGAGGGGTTTGAATCAATATTACATGATAATTTTTACCACAACTTCCTTTTCATCAAAATTTGTTATTTACCAGTAATCAATGATGAACAATTGAATCATACAATACACAATACACTGATATTTACCATGGAAAACTAAATGGGAGAAAACACAATACTTTATTTATAAAATTTGTAAGCACCAACTTACAACAGACACCAATTTGCAATAATATTTTATAGGAACCAACCTCTAGGGGACACTAACCCTTTGTTGAGAACCAAATCATCCAGTGGTCACCAACTCATAAAGTAATTGTTCATAGGAACCAACCTATAGGGTACATTGATCCCCTTCCTTGCTCCACGCTGCCACCCTAGAGAATTTATAACTTGTAGTTTGTTTTAGAAGACCCCTCCAGCATGCTTCATCCTCTATGTTATCAAACCTCATATCTTAATCACCTCCACACATCCATTGTGAACCTCAAAGCCTCACTTATTAACACTTCACACATCACACACACACACAAGATTGATCAAGAGATCATTATTTATATAGATTGTGTACACAACCATTTTTCCACATATGAAGTCGTGTTGATCAAGTTGTCTCAGAGTATCTTTTACTCTTCCTCAAAATTGGTCCCTAACCCTTTTCATTTCACATGATCTTCTCACAGACCACCCAACACGATTTTGATTCTCAATAGCCATCGAATCTCATCCTAAATTCAATATTTTCCATGGATTTACAATCACACCCATCGGGAGAATTGGGGTACCAATGCACTCTATAACACTTCAATGTACATAAACCATTTGATCTGTCCTTTGTTTGATCACAACCCTCTCTTTATTATTTTATATTGTGATCACCAGGGTTCCCAGACATTCAACACCATCTCAATGCATGGTAGTCATCCGATCATTTCTTCATATGATCTTGTTTGTCAATATGTGATCCATCTACCAAGACGATTGGGGTACCGAACATTCAACACTATCCCATCACATAGTAACCTTCTAATCTTAGATCAACGACTATCATTGCCTCTTATATTCCTCTTCATCAAAACTCATTCAATAACTCCAATATGATTCCATGTACTCCAATGGTCCTTGGAAACCTTAATCAATGTTTTAATTCCATGTCGTCATTCCAAGTTACTCAACAATTAACACTTGTCTCTTTAGTTCTTTGTTAATTGATTAGGTGGGACTTGTTAACACATAGGATGTATAGGGGTCAATTTTTTTTAATTTTCTAGGTTTGAGTCATAGGGTCTTTTAATTTTCAGGTTTTGAGTCATGTATTATGTAAATAAATTATGTTTGACTCTCCCATGAGAAAATAAATTTGACCTTAGTCCATTTAAGAGTCTAGGTGTCACGATAGTGTTCATTATCATGAAAGAAATATGGGTCAGCATTGGTCACACCCTTGGTATTAAGCTTATCATTATCATGTGTCTTGTCTCAAAGGGGTGTACAAAAGGTTCCTTGTGTCAATTTTAACTGTTTGAGGGTCAAATCAAGTGTCAAGTCTACTGGCTACAAAATCACCTAAAAGTTCACAGGGTATCAAGAAAGTACCTCATGCACTAGTCACACATCATTATACCTTGGAAACATGTCAAGGGATATCTTATTGTTTTCAGTGCCTTTAATTCATCATGTTCTTTAGTTCAGTTTCAAGAAATAGTTCTATCAATTTGAATGAAGCACGCTTCCAATTGGTTTGAAATATGGCACAACAAACTGGTTGTAGCAGATGATAGTGGATTGAGTGCTTCTAACAAAATCCTAGTCTAGTTCGTGAGACACTAGTTGAAGTTTTAGATATACTGGGTACCCTTTTAAATTATTGTGCATTGTATGAGGGTTTATGGTACTCATTTCTTGTTGTCTTCATTTTCTACACTGCAAAACTATTGCATATTACTTGCGTTATGAACTCAACCGTGCGCTGTGAATCCTCTATTTTACACAGATTTGCTACAATGTTTCCTGACTATAGCCTCATCCATTTTTTATATTTTGTTATTTTATTCTCATATCCTACTTGCAGCCTTTTCATCCTCACATTGTTGTTGTGCATGGATATTTTATTCAACTAAACCCTAAATTGTGCAAATTCTATCAGAAAACCCTAATTTTCATGTTTTTATCACATATTTGATAACAAACTATTATAAGAGGGTAAAATATATTTTCAAAATAGTTATCATGGACAGTCAGGAAGGTAAGAAGGTTCACAAAGGGAATAAATTTTTAGGGCTGAGCCACATGACATGCAACTTATAAATTCTAAACCATTTTTCAAGGAAGCATTCCAGAGAGTGGGATTCCTAATTTTTTGTGAGAAAATGAAAAGAGGACATCCCTAGGTAGCTAAAAAAATTTCACTCAATTTCAGTGGGACAAATACTAAGGTGGGGGCACTGGAGTTTGAAAACTATGACCAATCTATTTCTATAGCCACAGAGATACCTGATTTTTGTGAAAAGTTGTTTAAAGCCTCGTCTTTGAGTTCTACTTTCTCAAAGGAAATCATGAGACCTAAATATCAAGGAGACAACCTACTCAAGGGAGTTCCAATAAGTCAATTGGTAGAGTATTTTGACAAGATGCTCATATTTATTCATAGGTACTTCACTTGTGAAGGAAGGTTCAATATGGTTTATCCATACCATATCATATTGCTACTACACTTTATTGGGAAAGAATCCATGAACCTTCTCTTTGATCTATTCAAAAGTATTGGCAATATGTCAGATAGGGTCCAATCTAAATCTAAGCAAGTGGATACTAGTTTTTTTCACTATGGTTTAATCAAGATGCTAGTATTGGAAGACTTGAAGAAGACCAATACTAAATGGGAGGTTTTCCTAGCTACATTAGATTTTTAGCCATATGTTTCTCACACAATACAATTCAAAATACAAACACCTACTCTTATTGAGAAGATTGAGCAATCAGAGTCAAGAAAAAAGAGGAAGATTACCAGAAGTAATAAATGTTAATGTTTATGCTATCATTATAGTTCTTTGCATTTCATAAAGATAAGAGCATAATAACCACAAGATCACTGAGAAATACACATCCACAATAGACACAACATTT
>JASDQU010306683.1:29743-42484 GCA_032191745.1 Picea mariana
AATTGTCCAATGTTATCATATTAACTGCGACCCCGCTAGCCTGTCTAACCATAAACCTTTCTATAAAAAGCAAGGTAATATGGCCTCACACTAAAAAGCTAGTCATTTTTGGTATTGTTATTGGGTTGGATAAAGCTAGTCATTTTTGGTATGGTTATTGGGTTGGATAGTGATGGCACCAAAGGTTCCATATAAATTATTCCAAATGTGCATCACGAGGTAATAACTCTCTTGATATTGATTTTTTTTATTTTGAATATATTAGTTTATATAATTCATTCAGGATGGGCTCGAGTTACTTTATTGAGAGGGTGCCTCTTGAGTCGATCCTCCATAACAAAGAACTAAAGTGATAAATGTCACAATGTTTAAAATTTCATCCATTTTCAAAATTTCCACTTTCACCACTACCAAATGCAAATTTCTTAAAAAACACTTTTATGTCTCAAATATTATTAGGAATATATAGCATCTCATGTCTCAAATATTATTAGGAATATATTGCATCTCAATTATTCAAACAAAACAAAATTTGGTTTTCAAAAATATTAAATGCTTTAGTTAGTCGGTGATCGAAAATAAAAGGAGCAATTAGGTTATCTATGGCTTGAAGGATTGTGATCTTTTGGGTTTGTTGTAAAGTTCTTACACAATGCTTTCCCATTGAATTAGCCTAGATAGGCTATTAGGGTGTGACCTTATGGTCATAAATCCAATGGGGGCATTATGGAATCCTCACCACACAAATAAGCCATTATTATGCTTGGAGGTGCCACGAATACGAAGAGTGGTAATGGCACCCAAAATACCCCTAACTATTGTTATAAAGGTGTATCATGAGGCAACACAACCCCTCTCTCAATCTAGATTTTTCTCAATCTCAATATATATTTTATGTAATTAGTTTCACGAGAGTTCCATTATGGGTTACGTTTTCAGGAGGGTGCTCCCTAATAAGGCTGACTAAGGGATTATTTTTTATTTAGTTAGATGATTCGGTGTGAAAATATTGCATCAAGGCCTCAAATTTTGCAAGAATACTCTTCTTGGTTTTCTTTTAGAGATTTTGATTTCTCCACTGATAAAGATGCCAAGTTATCTTGCTCGACTTAGGTTGAATTTCTTGGCCCCATGATATGATTATGGCCAACCCTAGAGCATATATTTAGGCCTTTAAAGAGTTTCATTTGTCATGAACCTAAATGGTTCTACAACCCTAAACCTCAACACTAAGTTTGTGTTAAGGTGAGCCTTTCAAAGGACAATAAGGAATTCATTCCCATCCCAATAAAGGATAAAGTTTTACAACAATTGATTTGCTATATCATTTTTCTTTTCTATGTCAAATTTATGATCATCATATATGTGATTGTGACTCATGTCTCTAGCCAATCCCACAACGACCCAGTGCACACATACCCCCCAACTCATAAAGCTTCCTAACAATCAACGTGGATGAAGATGGTTGGACTTAGGTGCCAAGGAAGAACAAAAGCATTGCAAAATCTAGAACCTGAGCCCTAAAAGTCCCAACCCCTAAATATCTAGTCATAGTTGGACCTAGTAGGCCATTGACTATAGACAATAGCAAGTGCTAGAAATAATAGGTGTGCTCATTTAACCATAGACAATATAGCAATATTGTCACCCAACCATAGGCCGAAGCCACCCTTGAGCACCTTAACCTTGATAGAGAATAGTTTTGGAAGCAAACCCTAGGCCTAATAGCCAATCAATGTAGCGCACCTCTCTCCAGAGCTAGCACACAAGGCATAAAGTCAAAACCATAACCAATAGAAAGTCCAAGACTAAACCAAGAATATAGGTTGTAGTAGTTGCAGTTGCAGCTACTCTCCAAACTTGCGCACTTACTCAATTTATGCAGTGCGCACTCTTACATTTCTACAGTTGTGAGCTGTGTGTGTCAAATGAGCTCTGGCGTCCTGTATTTATATTGCTTCTCCTTAGCTGTTTTGGATAACTTCTCATTCTAGAGGCTAAACACTCAATATTAAATATTTCTTTTAGTCAACTTGTCTTCTAGGGTTATGTCCAATGCTTTAGGGTTTCTTCTTGCTTTCCGAAATATTCTATTCTTGACAGGTTTACACGTGGAGGTTAATACCTCTCGCAACTACCATAATATTAACTCTCCCTCCTAGCTAGGGAGGTATTGAAACAAATGGTCTTGAGCACAAACATACCATTTAATTGAAATCATCATCATAGCCATACATGCTATCTCATGATTAGATCACGAGCATAATCATCATTATCAATATCATCTGATAGCATCAACTGCATCATCTCTCAAAGCCATACTCCATCTGAGTAATCAAGCATGATACTGAATAAGTCACTCACTCCATAGTGTGATACAAGAACCATTCTTCTAATCCGTACATATGTTCTAGAAGAATAATTATTCCAACAGATGTTGGAAGCCACGCTATGGGCTACAAGGACTATTCTTCTAATCCAGACACACGCCCTAGAAGAATAAATGTCCTCGACCATTTTCCACCTGGAGAATGTTTATCCACCAACACACTGACTATCCATCTAGTTGATAATCATTTTCAACACTACTGATAGTCTTCATGGAAATCAAAACAATGTCATTCAATAGAACAAAATTATGTTTATATATAGTAGTACATAACTACTATCCAGTGGTACACAACCACACCAAGTAGCACACGGTTACTTAATCAGTGACACATAGTCACAACCAGTGGAACACATGTACCACAGTAGCATAAATCTACTGTCCAGAGACATACAGTCTCCATAGCAATCATATCATCTGATATCAACCTGCATAAAAAAACAATATCATGATATAAATTGAGTCATCTGGGCCATTCTTCCACTCACATCTATGAGATCTGGAAGAGCATCTGGCCTCAAAAAGTAAAACATCGGCCATGGGCTATCTGGACTATTCTTCTCAAGCACAAAAGAATAATTGTCCCTAATTTTTTAGCCTGAACCATTCACCTAACTAGGCCATTCCTCCTGCATTAATCAGAGTGCAACCTGGATAGAATGAGTCTGCCCTAGGGAATGCATGGGAAATTTTTTACCACGCTTCTGTTGTATATGAGATACTCTGCATCAAGTTGTTCGAATCCATACAAGGTCTTCTTATATCTGCATACATGGATCTTTTTCTGGTATACCTCAATACGTTGAGATTTATTTACATAAGCTTCTTCCTCAGATGTTCTATTGGGAGAAAAATCTTTTACAATCAATTGATGTAAACTTCAATCCATGGATACTGCAAGAGATATAATAACTCAGATAGAGATATATCTGGTTCACGGGAACAAGTTGTTATCATAGTCTTCTCCTCCTTCTAGAAGAACCTCTAGTTCTGAATCTTGCAATGCTTCCATTCATAACCATTTTTCACAATTTCTTACATATATTGTTCTTCATCATAACTTCCATTTCTTCTACTTGATTGCTTCTTGTGGGTTCAAACTAAGCTGGTAGTCTTGTGATTCTCGATATAATGACTAGTTGTTCTGGCTTTTCTTTCTCTCTTGGAATCTCCATGTTCTTCCTCATGTTTCTCTCTAGCTCTTGGGTCCATGGAGTTTTCTATAGATTCCATGCCCCGAAGATTCCAACTTCTTCCTTTCATCATAGGATCATGGATCTAGATGGACAACCAAGGATACTTTAAGGCTTCTTTTCAAAGAAGACTTCTTCTAAAGTCAAACTGAACATGTGTTGCTTTTCATGGCTATTACTTTCAATGGGAACATGGATAAATACTTAATAATCTTCAATGGATCATATTATTTAGGATTAGCTCCCTCATGATCCTTGCTTCATGCATGAATGCATGCTCTTCTTTTGGAATTCTATAATCAGCTCCCTACATCTACGAGAGTCCACGCTTCCGTCTACATTCTTATTGCCTTCTGCAAAGTGTCACAAGTCTTTTTATAATTTCCTCTTGATTGTTGACTTCTTTTTGTTTTGACTTCTTCTGGGTCTCTTCAAGTTTGATTCTAATTTCGGCTTATCTGGCAGTTGTTACTTATATAATAGATTCCACAGGAATTGTTACCAAGGGTTGTCAAAGTACTTCATCTTGTCATGTGTATTGCTTGACTTGTAGTCATCGTGATAGCAATCCTTATCTTATTATTCTTCCATAGGTATTGTTTCACTTGAACATCTTATCTTATAAGAAATATATATGCAAGATATGTACAAAAACTATGTAAACATGGTATGTACAAGAACTATGAAGAATATTGTTACCTTGTCTTGGAAGAAGAAGTTTGTTTTATCCTACTTGGCCTTCTTTGAGGGTTCCCTTTCTTCGACAACTAATGCTTCGTGTGTTTCCTTCCTTTTCTTTAACTCGGGACAATGATTCTTGTATTTTTGACATATCTTTCTCTTGATTTTCTTTCTTACTTGAGTCAAACTTCTTCTTATTCCTGAATTTCTTAAACTTTGTTGTGTAGGCTTCATCATCATCTTTCCTTTGGAATTTCTCTTTTGCTCTAATCCTTGATTCTTCTTGTGCAAAACAAGTCCAAATTTCTTCAAACGCGGGATACTCCTTTCTTGTGTTCATGCTTGCGGCAAATGCATCCCATGTCTTGGGAAGGCCATTGAGTATTATATTTACCAGTTCCTTCTTTGAAATGATTTCTTCAATAGCTTGTAGTTGATCTCTTAACTAAGATATTCTCACAAAGTATGATGTTATGCTTTCATCATCATTCATTTTCATGTCATGAAGCTCATTCTTCAGACTCATTACTTGTCTAATGTTTCTGACTAAGAAGAGATTAGTTAGGGCATCGTACATCTTCTTAGATGAGTCAAGATGAGAGATGTAGGGTATCAAGTGGTATTTTACAGAGTCCACTATCATACTCATGGCATTGATGTCATTGTCCTTGAACTTCTCCATAATTGCAACGTTTTGAGGTTCCTTCTCTTTTCCTTCTTCAAACTATGGTTCCACGATCTTTTCTTTCACGATATCCAACACTTTATTGTTGGCAAGGATGAGATCAATCCTTGTCTTCCATGCTCTGAAGTTAGAAGCCCCTTCTAGCTTGTTTTTTGACTTCATAGAGTAAGTCATGACTGCTTTGACTTGGTCAACCTTTGACTTTTACCAAAAACTCAAACTTGACGTCTTATCTTGCTGAGAGTACGAGGACATGCCCTAGGTTAAGGCACACTAGGCTATCAAAAAATTAGGTCAATCTCTTCACTTAAGGTGCTTTAACAAGAGGGTTAGGGTTTTGTTGCTGCAACAAAAACTTTGACTACAACTGCAATTGTAACTGAGAAACTCCTCTCAGTCTATCTTCCAACGGTTAGACTGTCTGAAGATAGTGTGGGTCCATAACCTGTTAGAAATAATATGTTTGCTCCTTTAACCATAGACAATATAGAAATATTGTCACCCAACCATAGGTCGAAGCCACCACGGAGCACCTTAACCTTGACAAAGAATAGTTCTGGAAGCAAACCCTAGGCCTAAGAGCCAATCAATGTAGTGTACCTCTCTCCAAAGCTAGCACACAAGGCAAAAATTCCAAACCATAACCAATAGAAAGTCCAAGCCTAAACCGAGAATACAGGTTGCAGTAGCTGTAGATGCAACTACTCTCCAGACTTACGCACTTACTCTATTTCTGCAATGCACACTCTTACATTTCTGCAGTTGCGTGATGTGTGTGTCAAATGAGCTCTGGCGTCCTATATTTATACTGCTTCTCCTTAGCTGTCTGGGCCGATTTCTCATTCTGGAGGCTAAACACTCAATATTAAATATTTCTTTTAGCTGACTTGTCTTCTAGGGTTATGTCTAATGCTTTAGGGTTTCTTCATGCTTCCTGGAATATTCTATTCTTTTCAGGGTTACATGTGGAGGTTAATACCTCCCGCAGCTACCATAATATCAACAACAAGTAGGCCTCATATTGTCTCTAACAGACACAAGATAGGTAGTCATAGAGCTCACTCTTTGCCACTACTCTCATATGCTTAATGAATAGAAGAAATGATTGTAATTAATGGAGAAAATGAAACAACCAAGATAGATTACCCTTGGGGATTGGTTGATTGAATCCTCGATTGTTATAGTGATAACACAGACACATAAAGAAAATTGGGATTGCATTCATAAAGAGAAAGTGAAATATTTCTTATAGCGGGTTACAACCTAGTCGATTCAGTCAACTTTAATAATGTTTGATAGGCCGAGAAACACACTAAAGTGAAATAAAGCATAAAAACATTAAATAACATAAAGTTGAAGTGACTTTATTAATGCCTATGTATAATATCTAATAGACCATTATAATTTGATATTTACTTTAACACATTCATTGAATAGTCAATCTACTAACAATACCAAGTTATCCCAAAATTTTTCATAAATTTTAGGACCAAAAGACTTGATGAAAATGTCTAAAGTTTGGTCCTTTATAGGACAATACTGCAACTCAACAGATCCATCCTCTACAAGCTATCTAATGAAGTGGCAATGTATCTCAACATGCTTGGTACACTCATGGAAGACTGGATTCTTGGCTAGTTTGAGCACCTTGATCACAGAGTACGGGTGTTGGCTCACAACATCATCATGTCTGAAAGCATCCTCATGAGCCAAACTATCTACCATGCTCCTTTCATTGCTCCTCTATCTTTTTCTTATGTCGAGGAAATGGCTATTGTATCCTGCTTCTTGATGGTCCATGTGACTACACTTGTGCCAACAATGAATACATATCCAAAACTTTATTTTCTATCATCCAGACATCCTACACAATTTGAATCAGTGTACCCACACAACGTAGGGTCATTGCTTATGTTGTACAAAATGTCAAAGTCAAGTGTCCATTTCACATATCTCAACACTCTCTTTTCTACAGTCCAATGTTCTACTTTTGAGGTTGTCACGAATCTGGAAATGAATCTCACAACATAACTCAACTCAAACCTAGTGGTTGTAAGATATATCATGTTGATGTTTGGTAGCATTGGATGGGTATTTCCGCATAGGTCTAAGTGTCTAGACGTGTGGAAGTCGTACAAAACCTTCTACCTTGAGACTTTAGTTAAATGAATTATTAAAGTAAAATGTTTTTATTAATTAGTTGAATTATTTAAGGAAATCCTAAAAGTAGTTAGCATTTAATCTTAGCCATTAATTTCAAGTGAGGTGATTGACAATAGTCTCAATTGTCAATCACTTTGGATATTAAGGTTAGGGCATAACTCAAGATTATAAAAGAAAGGCTAGGGTGAAGGAGAAGATACATGACACTTGACACTTGACATAGAGAAAAGAAGGACTTTTGTTCAGAGTATTAGATTACGAAGGACTGTGATTTAAGGATATCTTGGATAGGTGGAGAAGGACTTCCATCTACAGATTAGGTCAAGGAGAAGAGAGAACAAAGGAAGCCGAAAGTGGGTTTCAGTAGAGCAAAGCCACAAGAGAGGGTTGAGTCGTACGAATTTTTTCATACAATCCTTGAGGTCGTGTATGTGGATTTCAATAGATACAGACGTGTATACCCAGGTTTATTTAAGGAAAGACACATACACCTCAAAAAGTATGTCGGATCTAGGTCGTATAGAAGAGCAGATTTTGCCAGGTTTGTTTGTGGTTGTATTTCTCTTAGTGGGTCATTATCCCTATTACGGGAGCCCTGATTTTATCATAATAAAATCATCTCAGTACTAGTTTTTCTGTCCAAGGTTTTTCCAGGGGTATCTACTAAAAAATATTGGTGTTAATGTGTGCATGATTTGGTTTCCAGTATTTCTTTCGTTATCTTTATTTAAATAGAATATTCCAGCAGTGTATTTTTGTTTTGTGAGATGTTAATCTGATTTGTAGTAAGGAAATCACTAGATAACAAGATACCTAGGTGTTGGAGTGTTAGCAAAAACTTCTACCCTCTAATATGAGCTGATAAATCTGTTAGGACAACATGAAAAACTTGGATAATTGAAGGAGTAATTGACCCAAATTGTCACGAACCAAACCCCTCTCCATTTGGGCTAGTGCTTGCTAGCCTTAGGGGGGAGTCCCTAGGCACCTTGTTTTTGAGCTTTATCACTGATTTTTTGCGTTAAAACAAAAAACCAACAAGTTGTTCATCTAGGACAACGTGTTAAATAGTCCAAAACGATAAGAAAAATGTAGATAATTCACTGGGAAGGATCTTGCAGGATTAGTATAATGGTTATAGAATATAAGTAGAATAGAAAACTAATCAAAAGATTAAATAAATCACAATGAATAGTTCAGAAAGTTGACCAATCAAATTGCAAAATTCACAAATACCGACAAGAAACATAGGTTAGAATACAAACACTTAATTTCTTTATTAAATAGGCTTGCAAGAGGGTTGGCTACACCACAATAAGCAAATCCACAACCGGTACAATGATCACTTTGCTCAAAGAATGAGTCACTAGACTAAGAGAGAGATAGAGAAGAACGATAAAGAGAAACTATGTTGTTGCTTCTGAAAGCCAACCTCTAACAAAGAAGATCTCACTCTATTATATAGTGAATAAGGACACATAGGAGACTAAAAGAGGGTATGTGCATGAGAAAGAAGTGGGAGTAGGAGAAGTGCATGGGGAAGGGAGAGAGTGTTAACTCATGTGAAGAATAGGAGAGTTAACACATGGGGAATAAATTAGGAATTAAATGCATGTTTAAACGCTAAATTTGGACAAAATATGCATGAGTTAGCTAAGGAGGAAATTTGCCCTATTTTTTAGGAAATTAGCGTTTAAAAGCAAATTAAGGGGAATTTTGGGAAATTGATGCATGCAAAGTGAATATATGTCGAGTGATGGAAATTAGTTAGAAGAATTAGCCCTAAAAGGGGAATTTCGCCATATTTTTTAGGGATTCCCTATTTTTTAGGAAATTTGCGTTTAAAAACAAACTAAGGCGAATTTTAAGAAACTGGATTCCTGGAAAGTGAAACTATGGAAAATGATGAAGGTTAGTGAGAAAAATTAGTCTTGAGAGGCTAAACTTTCTCCAGAAAATGCCACCTCATCCATGTGCCACCTCATTAGCTTAATTAATTTCTCAATAAATGCATAATCCTTCGAAAATGCACCCTTGGTTAACTGATGCCACGTAGGTGTCACATCACCTTGAAACTCTGCCACATTTTGAAATCTGAGCTTGGCACTTATCACTACTGGAGATTATGATGACCACTAAAAACAAAAATTTTCAAAAATAGCCATCTGGTCCCAAAATTTTGAAACTTGTCGAAACTGACCCAAACTCTCCACAAATGCTTTGAATGATTAGGATACCACCATAATGAGTCTACTATTAAAAATAGAAAGCCCTCGCATGCCCATGATATTATACTCATTGGATTCAATTTTCCATGAGGAACATGAATCCACAATCAAAATCGACATGCGAGCCATGGTGCTAAACCTACTAAAAATAGAAATATGTTTCAAATCATCCCATAAAAGGCCCAAAAGACTGAGAATGTCTCAAGGATCAATAATTTGTGCTCAGAATCTGAATTTGAATCTGGGGTCTGGAGCCAAAACTGTTAAAAATAGAAAATTATCACATGTCGCCCAGAAAAGGGTTATCGAGCCTAGAATCATGCAAGGACCATCCCTGTATGCTCAAAACTGCTCCACATTGTCAAGAGCCCCACTCAAACCGTGTCTCCTAAAAAGTAGCAACACATGATGTATGTAGATATCTCTCTCAAATGCATGGAAAACCAAACTAAGTCTAACTCTGAACCAAACAATTGTGTATCGATCATATATCTATCTCTGATGGGAACCAACCTCCTACTCAACACAAGTGCTAAAATCTGGAAGAATCTCAGAATGCTAGCCAAAATAATGCATGTTGGCCTTTAACCCTCAAGATTTCCAAGGGTGGAAATCTAGGGGTTAAGAATTGTGACTCAAGGGGACGAGATCCCCCAATGGTATGTCGAGAACCATAAGAATCTCGGTGTCTGTACAATATTTCTCTGTGGTAACTTTGTAAGATGTATTAATGATGATGAAAACTAAGGAATGTGTACCAAGAATACCTCTATAACTATGTCTAAGGAGAAAAGGCCATGTACGTTGATCAAGAAAAACCTGTAAGTTGACTTGTAATACCAAATCATGTCCAATGGGCCATGGAATCAAAGTATATAAACCTCCCATTGAAAACTGAAACCCAAGGGGTCTCATCCAAATCCGCTACCAGCTACCACTCAATATGTACACTCCTCCCCGTGGTAAATGTGTGGATGTCAACACAAGGGAGAGAGTCACTTCATCAGATGTCAATAATGTAAACCTCTGTGAAGTGCAAAGGAACACCACCAATAATGTTAATGGGTCCTAAGGTACGAGCACAACTTGACACTGTGAAATGTGTTTTGAAGTCGAATAGTGACAAGGATCATCCAATCAAGGCCCAATGATACTCAGCCTTGTCGGATGTGAAATAACTACTAATGAGGCTAATGGGTACCAAGGTGCTCTACTTCTAGGTCATCTTAGATAATGTGTCAAAGTCTATACAAGATGACCTGCTGATAAGAAGAGCAATGATGCTCTATTCCTCAACGCGAAGTTATAACTCGAGAATATCAAGATGAAAGAACCAGGTACAATATCCCTATGTTGGTTGGGGGGGACAATTGACTCAAAGCAGATGACTCTGTTGAAATATAACAAGGAATGTCCTCATTCATGTTTCTGTGTTTTGTCATGGGAAGGACATAAAGTCATAATTCCTAGACATGTTTTATTTGTAAAGTGACTTTTTAAATAAAGTTCTTTTATAGAGTGAATGTACTTTATAACTTAAAGTGTTTTTAAGTTGTGGGACCCAAAAAGTATTTAATGAGCATTTATTACTTATTTTGTAATTAATGAGGAGCATTAAATATGAGCCCTCGGATTAGACTTATGATAATGTAACATCCCGCTCTGGCGCACTGAGAAAACTTATTATTTGAGGACACTTGCTCGCAAGTGATCTGGACTTTTATGATGTTAAACCATTTATACTTGATTATGATGCGATTGACAGACGACATGATGTTTTACTATTTGATGTAGACAGGAACTATTGACTCAGTTTTATTGAGTGTGTAGGGTTTTTGACCTGGAGGATGCAGAGGCATCGGTGGAACCCCTTGGACTCCGGATTGAGTCAGGGAGTGTGCTTTTGGGTTGATTTATTTACTGTGATATTTCATTTGATTCGATGATATGATGTTGACATTTCTGACATGATTGTTGATGATGCAGGCTGACGATAGCTTGCCGACCAGACTCACATATGGAGTAAAGGGGCCACACATGATTTCCAGAGAGGTTGAGGGAGAGGGGTGGACAGCAGCCCTGCCACTACTTACTAGCACTCCCGCCGTGGCTCGAACTGTAGGTTAACGGTTACCTAGTTCGAGAGGATCCACGATGCCGTGAGGGTAGACTGCGACAGTCACTCACGATGATTATAAGGGGCACGCAATAAGGCGGGGGCCTTATTCCTTAGAACCCTTAGTCTCCCACAAGTTCACCTGTGGAGTGTTGACTCCAGGGGTTATAGATGTCTACCAATCAGTCCAGTTGGCGAGTGGCACCCTTGGAGCACGTGGTGCATCCTGAAGGGCACGTCGCACAAAGGAAACGAACGAGGCGAGTGGCACCCTTGGAGCACGTGGTGCGTCCTGAAGAGCACGTCGCATTGATGAGGATGAAGGAAACAAACCTAAATAGCCCTAAGACAATAACGCCTCAATAAATTCTTAAAATGACACCCCTAAACAAATCGTCGTCCAGTTCAAAATCTAAACCTAAATCAAAAGAAAATAAACTTCTCTAAGATAAAAATTTCGTTTAACCTTAAGGAAAAAGGCCCTAACTCTAACTCTAAAAAGAGCCTAACCCTAATTCTAAATGAAATAGCTCCTATGAGTCTTGACCTAATCCTATACCCAAATATCTTTAGTAATAACAATTAACCCTAATAACCATTAAAATAACTAAGCAAAACATCTTTATGAGATTTTAGGCTAGAGTTCGTACCTCAATGCAGTGTAAGGAGAATACAATTTTTAGAACGTACTTGAGCTCTAGTTCTTGATTTTTTTTTAGCGTTAACTTCATCCAACTACAACCAATATATCAACGGATACGTTTTAGTTAACTCAGACAATAAATTTCATTGAAGGCCTCTCCTTCTTTAAACGCAACCTGCAATGAGAGTTCATTAACATATTGAAAGCATAACTCCCTTTCGAACGCAATAGTTTTTCAAAAAATTAAACTAATTCATAAATAAACGAATACCAAAAGCCATAGTTTTGATTGACAGAACGCATAACCATCAGTGAATAAATTGAATGTTTAAGGGACTAAACTATATTCCTTAAAACTCATACATAAACTTAGGTTGAACCAATAGTAATAAATTTATTTAACGAGCTAGAGTATATATATATATATATATATATATATATATGAATTAAAAATAAATAAAAAATGAAAAGATGCATTGGCGCATTTACTTTTTTTTTTTTTTGGGTTTTAAAGAAGGGATTAAAAGAAAAAAAATAGGGAAACTAAGTAAAAAGGGAAACATAGACAATTAATAAGTTAAAGAAATTAATTGTGGAAAAAGGTGGGGGGATGAGTGACACTTGTAAGACAGAGAAATTTTGA